>APFE030819884.1:57917-85136 GCA_000404065.3 Pinus taeda | reverse complement strand
TGAGGTAAGAAAAGCATCTGACCACTCACTTGTCATGAGGGGAATAGAAGAAGAAAGGCTTCTCAAGCTGCAAGGAACCTCTACTCATGCACAATACTTCTCATACAATTCTCATCATGAAGAAGGTACACTCCATCAAGTTTATTATGGCATGCTAGATTTGGACATTTGAACTATGACAACCTCCACTTGTTAAAGAATAATGGTGTTGCTAGTTTGCCTACAATTCCTAGAAAACTTAAGCAATGTGATGCTTTCATTCTAGGAAAGCATATCAAACAGTCTTTTCATGATTCACATTCAAGAGCACACAGAAAACTTGAACTCATTCATTCAGATTTATGTGGTCCAATGCATGTTCCTTCAGCGAATGGAAACAAATATATAATGACATTTATTGATGACTACACTAGACTGTGTTGGGTTTACTTATTGAAGAACAAATCTGATGCTTTTCAAACATTCAAGAACTTTCATAAATGGATTGAAAATGATGCACAATCTCATATTGGGTCTATTCGCACTAATGATGTAAAATAATACACATCAAATGAATTTGAGAACTATCTTTGCCAACATGGGATCAAACATCAAACGACTGTACCTTATAATCCCCAACAAAATGGTGTAGCTGAAAGAATGAATAGGATAATCTTAAATATGGTACGCTCCATGCTCTTCTTCAAAAATGTAAAAATAATGTTTTGGGCTGATGTTGTTCTATGTGCTGCATATATAAAGAATAGATGTCCATCTAATGCTGTCAGAAACAAGACTCCATATGAAATGTGGTATGGGCACGTTCCTTTGGTAAAGCATCTCAGGGTCTTTGGTTCCACCTGTTATGCCTTGATACTAAAAGTACATAGAAACAAACTTGGTGCAAGAAGTCGTAAGTGTATCTTCCTGGGGTATTCAAACACCTCCAAAGCATACCGTCTCTATGATGAAGTCAATAAAAAGTTTGTTGTATCTAGAGATGTAATTTTTCTTGAATCATCCGAAACTGACAATGTTGTTGAGCGACAACTTGATCGCTTGGATAGATTCGCAAATAAAAATCATTTCAAGAATTTGATAATCAGATTCCATATCTTGAAGGGGGGATTCCTATACTAGATCAACATGTGGAATCTTCTTCTGAAGAACTCTCTCCCCCTCATGAAACTCCAACAACGGATGATGCTTTAAGTGATGTGATTGATAGAATTGGGAGACTCAATCTTGATTCAGTCCCAACTCAATCAACGGAGAAGCCTAGACCATCCGAGAAAGGTCCCCCAAAGTGGCTGACAAAGACACTTGAAAGTGTTCATCTTGATGAGGTTGGAAAGACAGGAACTAGAAATTCAAACCGGCAAAGTGGAGGTGATGTAGATGACTCTAATTCACCTGTTGAAATGGATGTTTCTTATGATTGTGAATTGAACTTGTCTACAGATTTTGAACCAACTTCCTTCAAAGACACTACTTCTAATGATGAATGGAAAGAAGTGATGCAAAAGGAGTATGATGCCCTCATAAAGAACGGTGCTTGGAAGCTGGTTGATCCTCCATTAGGAACCAAACCAATTGGCTGCAAGTGGGTCTACAAGAACAAATATAAAGCTGATGGCTCACTTGACAAGCACAAATCTAGGCTTGTGGCAAAAGGTTTTGCACAAAAGGAGGGGGTCAATTATGAGGAGACTTTTGCCCCCACAGAAAAATGGGCTACCATCCGGACACTCTTTACCCTAGCAGGTCCATCAAATGGATGTAAAAACTGCTTTCTTGAATGGAGATCTAAAAGAGAATGTTTTTATGTCCTAGCTTGAAGGATTTACTGTGAAAGGACATGAACAAAAAGTATGCAAACTTGTGAAATCCTTGTATGGCCTCAAACAAGCACCACAAGCCTGGTATGAAAAACTAACTGAGCATCTTCTGAAACTCAATTTCAAACATTATGATCTTGATAAGCAACTTTATTTGTCAAGAAAGTTGGAAAAATAGTTGTATATCTTGTGGTATATGTAGATGATCTTTTGATGACAGGGAACAATGAAAGCTATATTGCATCCATAAAGAAGGAATTGGGGAAAGTTTTGAAATGACTGATTTGGGCTATGTTCATTATTATCTTGGTATTGAAGTAACTCAACATCCAAAGTCCATATTTCTTTCTCAAAAGAAGCACATTGGAGATTTTTTGAATAGGTTTGGCATGGCATAATGCAATCCTCTTACTACTCCAATGGAACAAAACTTAAAGCTCACATCTATTGAAGGAAAAGAATTTGAGGATGCAACAAAGTATAGAAAGCTTGTACGAAGTCTCAACTACCTAACTACTACCAGACTAGACATTTCGTTTGCTGTTGGAATCCTCTCCAGGTTTATGGTAAAGCCTTGTGAGGGACATTGGTCTACTGCAAAAATAGTTCTAAGGTACTTGAAGGGAACTCAAGACTTTGGAATCAAGTATACATGGGTGGACAACGTCAGCTTGATTGGATACTCTGATTCAGACTTCGATGGAGACAAAGAAATTGGGGTATCTACTTTAGGATATGCTATGTGTCTTGGATCAGGAGCTGTCTCCTGGAGATCATGCAAACAATCCGTTCCAGCAAATTCCACAACAGAAGCATAATATGTAGCAGCAGTTGAGGCAACAAAAGAAATTATGTGTCTCAGGAAAATTCTTGAAGATTTGCAGGTAAAACAAGTACAATCAACTCCACTCATGATTAACAATACCTCTGCAATAAAGTTGGCCAAGAACCCAAAGTTCCATGATCGAACAAAGCACATCAATACTAAATATCATCGGATTCGACATCATGTTGAGGCCAAAACAATCCATCTCCGTCATTGTTCCACTAATGAGAAAATTGCAAACATATTCACCAAAGCGCTTGGAAGAGAAAAGCTTGAATGATTCAGAATGATGTTTGGACTCACCAACATCCCTTCAGATTAGGGGGGGAATGTTGACACCTAATCATCGGGATTGGGTGAATGTAATTAATGTAAATAAATAATAAGAAATATGAATAGTCATCGGGAGATGAAGTGAATAATCTCTCCCTCATGTATATAATAAAGACCAACCTGAAGGAATAAAATATGAATTGAATTTTATGGGGTTACTACCTGGCCTGACATGATGACACTGTGTCTTCATAGTTTTTAAGAATATCTCAAATTAGGGAACAAATTCAAGCAATTAATGAAGTCATATTTGATAAAGAAGTTGTGACTACAACACTCAATGGACTACCTAGATCATGGGATGCATTCGCAGTAGGTATAAGTAGCAGGAAGGATGTTTCCTCTTTTGAATAGCTATGGACCTCTTTTGCTCAAGAAGAATCAAGGCTTGTATCAAGAGATAGAAATGCATAGATTCTCAAGAATTTGTAGCTCGCTACAAGAAGACTAGAGGAACTAATAAATTTGGATTTCAAAACAAGAAGTTAGGAAGAAGATCACCTCCTCCCCAAAGGGAGAAGGACATGTCAAAAGTCCAATGCTATGGTTGTCACAAATTTGACATTATAAAATGGATTATCTTAAAATGGATAATAACAAAAAGAGAAAAGGAAAATAACATGATTTCACAAATGATATTGATGATGAACATCCAAAGGAGTCTAAAGGTGACATATATTTCTTTTACTTTTCTTCTCTGACATGTTCTATTGCAGATGGTGATGATATGTGGCTGGTAGATAGTGGTGATTTAAGACGCGTGTCAGGAGATCATGAAAATATCACTAGTATGACAAAAATAAGATTGTCTCAAAGGGTAGAGCTTGGAGACAACCACAACTATGCAGACAAAGGAGTTGGAAAGGAATCTATTGAGATGGAATTTAGTAACAATGTCCATCTTAACAAGTTTGAAAAAGAACTTAGTATATATTTCATGTTTGGAAGATAAAAGAGATAGAATAGCTTTTGTTAATGTAAAAGTACTAGTATGGCTCAAGGGATCTAATATAGAATATGCTAGAGTTATTGGAATTAGTGAATGGAGACTATATAGGCTCGTGGGTCAACCATCTCAAGCTTTAGTACATGATGAAATTAATCCAATTGAACAATGGCATAGGAGATATGGGAATCTTCATTTTAGATTATTATTTGAGTTGAATCAAATAGTTTCAGGTGTTCTTGAATTGTAGATAGATCATAAAGGTGTATGTAAAGGTTGTGCTCCTGGAAAGAATATCAAGAATCTATTTCCAAGCAGTGAAAATAGATCTAAAGAAGTTTTGGATTTGATTCATTATGATGTATGTTGTCCTATGCATATGAGATCGCTTGGATGTTTGTTGTAATATGTGACTTTCATTCATGACTTCTCTTGTAATATGTGGATCTATCTCATGAAGAACAACAATGAAGTCTTCAACAAGTTTCGAGAATTGAAATCTGAATTAGAGAACTTGACAGGTAAGAAGATCAATACTTTGAGATATGAAAATGCAGTCGAATGCACCTTGAAAGAACTTGTTGCTTTCTATAAGAAAGATGGGATTAAGAGGGAACTAATTGTTCCCTATAATTGTCAATAGAATGGTGTTGCAGAAAGAAGCAATAGGTCCATTGAAGAATCCATCAAGGCTATGATGCATGATCAATAGTTTCTCATGTTCTTATGGGAAGAAACATATATACATTTAGAATAGAAGGCCTCATTAAATTTTGGAAGATATGACTCCCGAAGAAGCATTCACTAGAAGAAAATTAGAAGTTGGAAATACGTGAATCTTTTGTTTCCCTGTTTACATCCATGTTCGTAAGGATAAAATGAATAATCATAGAACCTTCAGGAAAGAAAGAAATATTTGTTGGCTACAACGAATCATGAAAGGCATACAAAATTTACATTCTAGAGCAATGACAAATTGAGGTTAACTGGGATGTCACCTTTGATGAAAAGGTTTCATATTAAATCTAAGGAAGCTTCCATGGACTCCTACGATGAAGTAAAACACGAGGCTTCTAAGGAAGAATATTCAAGTTCTACAAAATTTCCTAAAGAGACAAACAGGCCTTACAAACCAGTAGAACCAATTGTGGTTCCTAAAATTAGAAAGTGACTAACATTACTTAGATCTACTTTGGAAGAAACAGAAGGACATGCAGATCCAGGTGGAACATCCAAAGAAAGTAAGAAACCTAAAAGGATTTCTAGTTATCAAAATATTATGACTAATCTTATTGATGAAGAACCTCCCACTTATGAAGAAGCAACTAGAAAACGAGTGTGGATGGAGGCCATGGATGAAGAATAACAATTCATCATGAACAATGATATTTGGGAGATTGTGTTGATACTTGAAGGGAAGTCAGTGGTGGCTTCCAAGCAGATTTACAAGATCAAGCATGTTTCAGATGGTAGTATTGAATAATACAAGGCATGATTTGTGGCTAGAGGGTTCTCCCAAAAATAGGGAGAGGATTATGATGAGACCTTTTCTCTAGTTGCCGAATACACCTACATTAGATATATTATCTCTATTTTTGCTTCGTTGGGATGAAATTTACATCATACAGATGTGGAGACTACTTTCCTCAATGGTGTAATTGAGGAAGAGGTGTACATAGATCAACCTAAAGGTTTTTAGGTTTATGGAAATAAATATCACATTTGCATATTGAAAACGGCCTTGTATGGACTCAAGTAGGCTCTAGGAGCTTAGTATGCTCAAATTGATAGATACTTAATAAGACTTAGATTTACTAGGATTTATGTTGATCCAAACCTTTATTTCAAGGTTGTGAAGAATACACATGTGATTCTATTTCTATATGTTGATGATTTGTTTATGACAGGTGTTGAGTCTCTCATTATTTAGTGTAAAAAGAATTTCGATTCTGAGTTGGATATAAAGGATCTTGGATTAATGAATTATTGTCAGGGACTAAAAGTATGATAGAAGATTGGTGAATTCTTCCTTGGTCAAGGAAAGTATGTCATTGAGATCCTTAAGATATTTGGAATGATGGAGTATAAATACATGGTGAATCCCATGGTAACTAAATCAAATAATTTAATAGGATTTAAATCCATCTTGGTAGATCCATCTATGTACCAATAGTTGATTGGTTCATTGATATATTTGGTGAACACTAGATTGAATATTTTCTTTGCAGTGAACACATTGAGCTAGTTCCAAGTGGAACCAAGACATGAGCATTGGATTGCAACAATGCACATTTTCATATATCTACGTGGTACTATAAATTATGGTTTGAAATATGTCACAAACAATGATGTATAACATTGGGGATATACATATTGTGATTGGGAAGGGAGTGTTGATGATAGGAAGAGTACTTCAAGGGTATTCTTTAGTTCGGCTCCGCTATGATTTCTTGGATGAGTAGGAAGAAAAGATATATCACACTTAGTATTACAAAAGTAGAGTATATCACAACCAATGAAGCATGTATTGAAGCAATGTGGCTTCAGAAGTTGTTTGCAGGACTATTCAACCAAGAACTGCAACTAATAGTGATATATTGTGACCACCAAAGTTGTGTGAAGCTTTCAGAGAATCCCATATTCCATGATAGGTCGAAGCATATTAATATCAAGTACCACTACATCTGTGACATGGTGTAGAGGAGAACATTAAGGCTTGAGTACATCTCCACTGATGACTAGATATTTAATATTTTGACAAACTCGTTATCCAAAGAGAAGTTCGTGTACTTTAGGGACAAGTTGGGGCTTGTGGATATTACCCCTCTTATTGAGAGGGAGTGTTGATGTGATAATAATATGGATGGAAATTCTTCCAAGAGGCCTAGAGAGCTCGCAAATAGGGTTGAGTGAGTGCTAGTTAGTGAAGAGACCCAAATTACTCCCCATGTAGGGTTGAGTGTGGTATCTCAACATCAAGAGCTTGATTAATCTCCAGATAAGGTTGAGTGAGGTCTAGACCTAGATTACTCCATAGGTAGGATTGAGGTAAGTATTTCAATATCGAGGCCCATAGTGCTCCCCAAGAGGGTTGAGTGAGTGCTTGCTAGTACTCCCCAAGAGGGTTGAGTTAGTAGCTCAACATCTTGGCATAATGAAGAGGCATTTGGATTTGATTAATTTGAGAGAGTGCGTCCTAAGGGTTTCACTATGCGTCAGTGAGACCATATTATGGTGAATAATAGATGCTAATGATATGCCATGAGTTAGATACTAACCAGAATATGGCAACTAGTGCATGCTAATGATTATATGATGATGTATTAAAGAAATTTGAGGTATAAAACGGGTCTCCAAAGGAATATTATAAAATAATAGTGGAAATAATCAAATCAAATAAGATTAGATTACATCATCATATTTTAGAGGGAAAAAAGAAAAACTACTTTTTCAACTCATATTTCCAACTTATTTCCTTATGGTTTTACTCAAATTTCAAGTGGGAGCACTCGTTAGATTGGAATTTATTTCCTAATCTAAGGAGTACCCATGTTGCATACTTTTTATGGACCCTGCTACACATAAAAATGAGAAATACATGAAACACATGATTACAATAATGTTTTTTCATGTATTTCTCATTTTCCGTGTAGCAGGGTCCATCAAAATTATGAAACATGGGTAATCCCTGGATGAGGAATTAAACTCCACATCCAATGGGTGCTCCCGCTTGAAATTTGAGTAAAACCATATGGAGATAAGTTGAAAATATGAGTTGAAAAGGTAGTTTTTAATTTTTTTTTTTACCTTTTTATTCCAAAAATGGTGAATCATCCCCCATGGTTGATATCATCATCTTGAATCCTATTGGCTCTTATAAAGTTGACTTTGGTTGTACATTTTTGTTTTGAGGCCCATTTTTTACCTGATTTTTTTTTTAATGCATTGTTACCACCTTTTCTTGGAGAAATTTGTCAACAATAAGCACGCCTATGACAATCATTATGAATACCTCCCTAGTTAAGAGGGAATTTTTTATTTTGTAACTATGGTTGGCCTTCATAATGTATATTTGACCCTTGATGTATTTATATTGATTATTTTAAAGCATATTTTAAATGCTAGAGTCAAAAGAAAAATATATTTTGAGTCAAGTGCCATTTGGACTATTAAAAGAAGATAATTTGAATTTCTGAAATTGAAATTTTAGGATCCTAGTTTGTCAAGTCGGCCATCCTCCAAGTCAAGTTGGCCCAGGAAGAGTCACACCCATTTGACCCAACTAGTTCACTATATAAATATATCTTAACCTCCTCCACAAAGAATCAATTCACACTCTCTTAAGAAAGATGATTTTTGGGCATCCTAGCGAAGGACAAGAAGGTCAAGGAGGACTAAAATAATTCATCTCTTTCTCTCATCTCTAGTTCTCACATGTGGAAAGAAACTCTCTATCTCTTTCTCTCTCTAGTTCACACTTTTTCTGGGAAGTTTTTAATGCAAGGGATGAAATTTTTGGGCAATTGTAGGGGGGCCAAAATTATAGGATTTTGGTAGTTGCAGGAGGGTTCAAATTTAGGGGTAGATCAATAGAGAAAAGTATTAGATCATAGTGGAAGACTTGAATTGAAGGTTTTGACTAGGTTTGACCATATAATTTTTGAAGGTCAGTTTGACCTAGTTGATGACTAGAAGGTGTAGGTGTGTCTCTTGTTGAACAAAATAATTTATCTATTAAAAAGGTCGATGGATTTTTCCCCTTAGCGGGTTTTCCTAGGGTAAATCTTGTGCTCTCTTTGTGCATTATGATCTCTACTGTTCTACTTTTCTTGGATGGTTTAATTTCAGAAGTATAATTGCTTAATCATATATTGGAAAACTGAAAATAAGATCAACACAATTAGAATTAATTATTGAGTTTCACAAATATTGTGCTAGTATCTATTACACTTGAAAAATCAACACCAACAAGGCTTCCATATAGCATATTTTCCTTATAAGAACATGAATAATAGACATGTATGTTGTAAGCATATATGTATGAATTCAAATAATTTCCATCTATCGGGTTCTCTTTCAACACATATTTTTATTTGGTTTTAAAATAACATAAATCAAAGATCAAATGAGTTTGCAAGACAGAGGAAAAATAAATGGGATAAGTAATAAAATAACTTTAAATGATTGTTGTGTTAATATCACATGAGTTTGTAAAGAATCATGCTCCTGAGAATCCATTGATACATCACCACATAAATCCACAAATGCAAAAGGACACTTTAATAGTTCATTGTGTGAAAAATAAATAAAACCTTGATGTGAGAAGTTTACGAATGTTTGAGACTATTAGATAGACTGTAATTAAATTGCATTTTCCTTTGACAAGCTAGATATTTTATTTCCCAAAGCTTGAAATGTCATAAAGTTTTTTAGAAGAATGGAGAAAACATAACTAGTGATATATTATTCTAGTTGTTCAACATCCGTAGAATAACCTATTGGAAAGAAATATGAGAAGAAAAGATTAAAGGGGAAAGTCAAGGTAGATGTTTCACAAAACTCTTTGAAAGTAAAAGGTAGCCTTCAACAAAAATCCAATAGAGAAAAATTCTAGCATTAAAAGCTCAAGAACCAAAAGATGTCTGCTTCTTCCTCTCTGACATCCTTTTTTTGTTGGGCATCTTCTTTATAGTCTTTTCTTTGTCTTTTTACAATTATGTTTTTTCGCTTTTGTTTTAGCTAAATAAAGATCCATTTCTAGAAATATATTGTGAAGCATTCTTTCCCCAAGTTAGGTGCTACTTCAGATATCCTAGAATTCCATTTTTATAAATCATTAAAAAATAATAATTTGGTGAGAGCCTAAAATTGATATTGATTGTTATTTTACTTTTCTAAGATGATATTTATAATTTTTTCCCTAGATACTATTCCCATTGTGTTCTTCATTCTTTTATATTTCCAATGACCTCTTGTTTGCTGAAAATCGACGCTTGGAACTCAAGTTACAACCTTCATAGGCTCATGAATCAACCACTATTGATCTGCAAGAAATGACTCAACAATAGTTGATCCACTCCACATAAATATTTTGTTTTTGGTTTATATTTCCACCCTACTCATCCCACATGCATTATAAGAGAAAATTCATAATGATTTATAAAGAAATGGGCTTCTCATATTACTTGTGTGTGAAGTAGAAAGAGTCACATAACCTTGTTTAGCTCATGCATAGTGTATTTTTTTGTTGCTATCTCATTGTTAAATCATCCTGTTATGCCATTACCTAGTCATTTGTGTCCACTTAATACCCTCCAAATATCACCAAGGGATATGTCCAATTGGCCACCATGTGTCATATGGAGATATGCCAAAAGAACTTAGGATAAAAATGACATAAGAAATATTAACAATAAAGGTAAAAAATATATTTGGGATATGATCGTCTTTTATGACCATGTAGAATGTTAGATAAAGTTGAGAAATAGGGATATAAAATGAAAATATAATCACGAGAACTTTCTTTATTTTTGATGTCTTTTTTTTTTTCTCTCTATTCAAAGGAGAAACATCCTTTTCGGCCTTGCATGAATAATATTAAAATATTGTTATTTTAAAATCAATCCATTTGATGTGTGACATGAAAACACATCAACATTTGGCTCCAACCATGGGACGCTAACATCCCGAGGGTTGCTGAGAACACTAGAAACTAATCACTTTCTTTCTCCTTTGTGCTATGGAGTCATCCAAAACCGTTATCTCAATCGAATAAATTCTTATTAGGCAAAATTTATTGAAAGAACAAAATTATATATGTGAGAAAACAAAATCTTCCTACTATGACTTACTTAGACAAAGGCACTATTGTTAAGTATACGTGACTTTTAAATGGATCCATTTGCAGAACCAAGTGATATTCTTTCTCCAACCATGCTTAAGAGTTTTGAATTTTCAATAATTGAATTGTTCACAAAATTACAAATACAAAATTTTAAAGGATATTTGATAAAAGAACCTGCTTCATCTTCAAGTATTAGAACTTGAACTAGAAAACTTCTGAATTCTCAATAATATCTAGTTTTTCAAAGAAATAATTATATTTCTTGAGAATGAATCATCCCCAATGAATTCACCAAAAATGTTGATCACTTTTTTTGTTAAGGGAAAAGAGACCAACATTGAGAAAAAATCTTGCGGGGAACAAGAAAGGGTCTCCATATTTTTATAAAGATGACAATCCTCTTTCAATGCATGGAAGATCATCATTTATGTTTTTAGGAGAATTCAATGGGTGAGTTCTAAATAACAGACCCCAACAAGTCTTCCAATAAGGCTGTCACATAAGATATTTTCTTTATAATTGTTATAGCATCATTTAACACTCCTGTAGTTATGATGATCTTAAATGGCCTTCGGCAACCCTTTCCCATTGAGACTTGACTACTTATTAAAAAACAAAAACAAAAATTCCATACGTGACTCTGCCCTTATAAAATCATGTGTGCACACGGCTGCCATAATATTGAACCCATGTACATAATTTAAAATATGAAAAAAATAAAATATTCCCTATTTTATCGAGCGTGGTTTATGGATTTCACCAAAATCCCAACTAGAAGAGCATGTGGCCTAATTGAATCAACTGATTTCTGGTGGTATTTATAAACCTCATGGGAAGGCCTAAAACATAGAAGGCAATAGGATATCAAAATTATAGTCCCTTTTTTCGTAGATCAAGTATGATTTTCCTTGTGCCTCCTGCACTCCTAGTCATAGGAAACCCTTATTTCCTTGCATAGATGTTCATCTTCCATTATATGACATAATTTTGCACATGTTGAGAGGTGATCTTTGAGGCTTGGGCTGGACGAATCCAGAGGAAGGTTTTGTTGGTTTGGTTGGATCAAGTTGTATTCTTCCACTACTATTTGCTAATATCAATAAAGAAGCTCTGTCTTGTTTTTGAAATGTTGTGATCTCATGATTTTTATAGTTCATGTCTAATATATCATGATTTATATGTTTATGATTGATGATCTAACATGTTTATTATGCACACCCTTTGAACTACTTGATATGTATATGTTTCTTTGAATTGTGTTACAAGTATGGTCACTTTGGAAGAAGCAAAGGGTTGGACCCTACGAGATCGACATCAAATGTAGGACCTCTGGGTACTTTTCACAAACCCAACTTTATTAGTTTTCCTAGTTTGCTTGCTTGAATGTATGCTTCTTGTTGATAATCTGCCTTCGATCTGTTGAGGTTTCCAACCCTTACCTTAGGGAAGATTTTCCTGCAAATTGGTGAATACACTGGGAATACAATCTTTTATTTCCTAGAAGGGTTGTTTTGTCCTTGATTTTGGATTTTCGATCTTGTTTCTTGATTTTTCCAATATTATTTATTCATTTGTAGTCTCGGTAGTTAGTTTGATCTTTTGGATATGCATGTACTTTTTATTTTTCCCTATTTTTCTGCATATACACAATTTTCTTTGTGTACAGTAGTGTACATATGCGGTTTCTTCCAAAGAAACCTTTGTACACGCGTGTTTCTTCAGATATAGTCGCATGTACATGAAAATATTCTTATACACAGTCACGTATATTTAGGAAAATTTGAATTTTTCAAATTTTTACCTTTAGTTTAGAGAGTAGTCTGACTTTCCTTCTTTTTCAGAGTCATTTTCAGTTTAGAATGATCTTGTTTCTTGTTAGTGTCAGTTTCTTTGTCTTTGTTACAAAAATATTGTTTCAACATAGGGTTGACGATTTTCTTGAAGCTCTGTATTCTTGAGTTTTGATTTTAGACCTTTTGATAAAGTGTTTGATTGTTCTATGCATCTGGAACAGAGAGTTGTTTTTCAACTTGCCTTATGATACAATCTTTTCATTGCTTCATTCACATTCTTGAAGTTTCCTCTTTTTGTTTCTTCTTGCTTGTTTGAGAAAGGTCTTTCCAATTTTGGTTCAATGAAATATTTTGGTCCTCTGAAATCTTCTCTTTCGTGAATCTTTTATCTATCTTTCAGATCAAGTTGTTCAAAAGTTTTTGACCTCTTATTCACTTTGGTCTTATCATTTTGGTGATCATTTATGGCTAGTGAACTTTGGTATCTTTTCGGTTGATTTTGATCTTGAAGTGATTGATTGCTTTGCCTTCTTGAAACTTTAATTCAAAGTCCTTAAAAAGAAAAAGTGAAAACACATTTGTATTTTGCCTTTTTTTCTTTGGTTTGATTATTTTGTTTATTAACAAGTGCAAGAATCTTTGGTTGAAGTTGGAATTTGCTTCGCTTGCGAGATATTTTTTCTTGGATATTTGTTTCTCCTTATCTTGGTTAAATTTTTGACTTTAGGATATTAAAAGAGCACATTTGTTTGTTTACAACATTCCATAGAATCTTGCATTTTGGCATTCTAGTATGCATTAAGTAGTTTTCATTTTACTTACTTTTTTCATCTCGTTTGATAGATGTGAATGTGTGAGTGTGTTTAAAAGAGAAAAAGAGTTTTTGCTGTCATAGATTTCTCATAGAACCTTGTAGATATAACTTTTCATCGAAGAAAAGGAAGTTGCATTTACATGTATCTTAGTTTTCTATTGATTTCTTTTTGCATCAAAACATCATACATTTCACTTCTGCTTCCTTGACCTAAATAACAACCAATAAAATCAAGCACTTAATCTAAAATGAACTATATTTTTCTTTTTGTCATAGATAAATCAATTAGTTTATGGCATTTAGGGCCTTGGAATAGGTGTGTGGAGAGTAAAATTTCCAAGGCCACACTAAACTAAAACATAAAAGTTGATTAAAGAGTGAAAAATCTAGTCTTGTTAAGTTGTTCGAGAAATCTCCTCTAACACATGAGATATGCATGAGGACGAGTGAAGACAGGGAAAGAGAGATACCCCCACTCCTACTTGTTGGATCTAGCACCCATGACTGTTCTGCCTAGCTTCTGATTACAAACTTGTGACATTAGTTTCCTATCCTAGGGACCACACAAGTGATTTTTGGGGGGAAACCTGTGGTACCTGAGACAAACATTGTATCACTTTCATAGTACTCCTGGAGGGTGCCCATGTGAATCTCAGGTACTTGCACTGATAAAGGCTATTGTCTGGAGGTCACCGTAACTATTTCTGATACCTTCACTGGAAGGATTGGGCCATAATTATCCCAAACTATCTTCAGAAGGTCCTTATCTTTGCTTTCTCGTATTTTGGTGTCCGGTCCTAATCACTAGGAGTGGAAATACCTAGAAGTTGATTGTTTGATTTATCGTTAGGGACTTTTTTTTGAGTGATATTTGCTCCTAGATTACCGTAAGTTTTTATTTTTTGAGTCTTTAAAAATTCTCTTAACATTTAAAAGGGGCTAATCGACATGTTTGTCGATCTAGGAGGCTTCGTGGGCTTTCACTTGTGAGTGCCGAGGCTTCATCTAGAAGGCACATGAGTAGTTCTGTTGGTGATTTTCAACTAATAGTAGCTGACGCATTAGAGATTAATCCGGATTTAGGGTCTCTTATTTTGTAGGGTGAACCTAGTGCAATTCATAATTTGGATGGAAATTCTCTGGTCCTTGCTATGGTGCTCTTCCAATCAAAAGATGAGATTGGTATTGAATATGTCTCTAAGTGCCCAATGACTCCTTCGACACCCCTTCCTTCTCATATTCCATACGTTGTATCGTACATGGGTACCCCTACTCATAAGCTAGCAAGCCCTGTCCACTCTCCTTCTTTTTTCCAGATGGCCAATGCTAGTGGTGTAATTATGGTTGTTAATACTTCTGATGTGCATACCCCTCCTTTAGTTGTAGGAGAGGGTACTATTTCTATCTCTACTATTACACCTAGTATAGTAGTTGTTGGCTCTACCTCCATTCTAGCTTTGAGTGGCGGCACCCAACCTTTCACTTCTTTCACTGGTTCCTAACCTTTCCATCTGTTGTTTCCACATCTATGACTTCTATGCCAAGTGGTTCAATATCCTTTCAGGTTTTTTCTTTTGGAAGCGTTCATATCCCTCCTTCCAAACCATCGTTGAACCTAGGACAAGCAAAAAATGTTAATCCTTTCCAAGGAGGTCAAGGATGGCCAAATCCTTATGTTAGTGGTTTAGGGGATGGGAATCCATCCCATTTATTTGGTTAATAGGGGAGTATGCCCTTCCCTTCTACTTGGATCTCATAGATCTTTCCTCCATTAGCTAGTGCATGGAATCCTTGTTAGGGGTTATCCCCTTCTTTCAGTGTTCTGCTAGGAGGAAAATATCCTATGTATGGTAACCCTATATCCTTTTACGAGAAATCCATGGCAACCTGGTGCCTCCCCAAATCTAAGATACTCTTTTCCTAATATCAGAAATTCTACTCTGGGTGAGTGGAATTCTCCTACTTCTCCATGCTTACTATTCCTGCAAACTTTAAACTTGCAAGATATTTCAAAGTTGACAAATGACCCAATTTGATACAATCCGGTTTAGCCTCTGGTTGCCACCAAACTTCCTTCTAATATTCCTAAATTTGAAGGGAAGTCTAGGGAGGTTCTGATTGATCATATAACCATGTTCCATTTATGGTGCTCATCGAACTCCTTGATTGATGATTCAATTAGGTTGAGATTATTCCAACACACCCTAACTAGAAACATTGCAAAATGGTATATTGAGCTAAAAGGGGGTACCTTTTCTACGTTTGGTAAACTAGCTACTATGTTTTAAAACCATTTTCAATTTCCTATCCGATATGATGTTGGAACTGAGTTTCTAGACAGTTTTGCGGAAGATAAAGAAACCCATATTTCTGTCCATATCCAAGAGTGGCGTAGAAGGAAGAGGTTCATTAAGGCCTATATCCCTAGTGAGTTCCTTCTCGAATGGTTTTTGAAATTTTTACAACCTTCTAAGGATGTGTTGCTCTCCAGAGTGTTCAATGAAGAACATGCCATCTTTAGCACCCAATAGTTAGAACTTATATATTCTCAATCTAGAGTCCTCTATAAGATTTTTCTTGATGCTCCTCGATCGAAGATCGATCTAGCCAAACCCAAGCCTAGACCCCACACCGGAGGAATTATAGTGTTGACCGATAGTAGCACGACTAACCTGTAGAATCAATTGCAGCAATTGTCTTTACAATATGCTTCTCCAATGTAGGCATCGTTGTAAGTGCCCATGCCTTCCAAACCTTTAGCATTTAATGCTATCCAATCTTCAAACCCCAAAGGAGACCAAAAATTCAATGGGAAGAAGAAGGGACATGGTAAGAATAAAGATAAGGCTGGGAAAGGGAATGCAAACAAGTCCAATAATGATACTGGAGAGGGAAAGAACAAATCGAAAAGGAAAGTAAAGTTCCCATGCAAGTTATGTAGTAGGGATCATTTTACCCATATTTTCCCTAATATTCAGGATGCTCAGTGCTTGTTAGCTTAGCAGGGTTCCTCGAGTTCCTAGGTTGTGTTTACTAACCCTTTTCCCTAAGGGAAACAAATGCTTGCTAGCACTAACGTTGGTGTTGGAACCCCCACAAGGGGCAACCAGGATGGGGAATCCACATTGAATGTCTATATGATGAGGTATCATGTTGATGTTGCTACAAGATGACATGATTATGGTGAGTCGAAACCTTCTAAGGCTAAGCCTTCTTCTGATATTTCAGAGCCACTCCATATCAAGGGGCCCGTAGTTGATCATATACCTCGAATGCCGAAAGGCTCCTACAAAATGAGTGTTGCTAAGAACTATTCTATTGTTGAAGATTTGGCTCAAAGCCCCTGTGCGATGTCAGCGTTAGAGATACTCCAACCTTGTCCTGCACAAAGGAGTGCATTTCTCACTGTGATCAAAGCAGTGGATCTGAAAAAATATATTGTTATAACATTTGATATGTCAGGTGCTAAGAAGATACTCCCTCATCATATGGCTTTCCAGATTAAATATACATATCGGAAAATTAATATCTTTCAAACTATAGTTGATGAAGGGGCTTCCACACGTGTCATGTCAATGTCATGTTGGAAGGCTATACGTTCTCTAGAAGTTGTTCCTTCCCCTACTCTGGTTACTGCATTTGATGGCCATTCTCATAGGCCCCATGGAATTATTCTTGCCTTTGCCATCTGTGTTGGGGTAAGGTTGTCAATGTTGAGGTAGAAATAGTCGATTCCAATTTGGATTATAATCTTTTGTTGGGTCGAAATTGGGTTTATGTAATGGATGCTATTGTTTCATCATTGTTTCATGTCTTATGCTTCCCCCATGAAGGGAGAATTGTTACGATTGATCAAATGGATTATTCTCCTAATGATCCCAATGCATCTTCTAATTCTACTGTCCCCTTGGTGAAGAATACCAAAAAAGTTGTGGAGAATTTGGGAGTTGGAATGTATTCCTCATTGATGGGTACTTTTGATATTCCTTCTCTTATTTATCATCTTATTGCCATTTCATCCTCCAAGGTCGCTCCTCGAAGAGGTTCTTTTAGAACTCATTATTTTTCTGAATCTTGGCCCTTACCCCCCTCTACCACCACATTAGAGGAGCAAAAATTAGGTGTAATGACATATCCTATATCTACAACGGAAATCATGTACCAATCTATAGTGAATTATGAAAATTTTGATCCCATTCCTCTCCCTTTGGAGGATTTGGATGGTGATGTGGCTTTGGTCTGGAATCTTGAATCTAATTCAGTTATGGATTGCCTTGACATAGTCTTACCATCTGAAGAGGAAATCCTAGGAGTAATGACTCGTGGAGAAAGACCATGGGATGATTTGCATCATCGCTCATATTTTTTCCTTGAATTACATCAAGTTGAGTAAAAAATTTTCGGTCCTTATTCATCTGGAAGTGTTCACAAAATATTAAATCCTTTGGCCCCAACATAAATTTTTGCTGAAGGTAGTATGTCCAATATTTTAGAAACTATTCCAATGAACATGTCCAGGAATCCCAATATTATCGAAAATATCTTCATCGGAGTTGCACGATCCCCTGAAGAAATCAAGATTTATATAGAACTTTTTAAAATTTCAAGATGTGTTTGCTTGGTATTATGAAGAAATGCCTGGAATCGATCCATCGATAGTTCAACATGAGATCAAGATTTACGAAAAATCTAAGCCTGTATGAAAAGCTACTTAAGGCAAGTTTCATATACCCTGTTCCATTAACTGAATGGGTCTTGAATCCAGTCCATGTTGATAAAAAGAAAGGAATGATCTGGGTATGCATTGACATTAGGGATTTGAATAAGGCTTGTCCGAAAGATAATTTCCCCACTCCATTTATCTATTAGATCATTGATGAGTGTGCTGGAAATGAGGTGTTCTCCTTCATGGATAGTTTTTTAGGATATAATCAAATACCTATCAGTCTCGAAGATCAACAAAAGACAACATTTATTTGCCCCTGCGTACATTTGCATACAAAAATATGCCTTTTGGCCTAAAAAATGCTAGAGCGACTTTTTAGCTGGCCATGTCTTATGCTTACCACGACATCAAGCACATCATAGAAGCATATTTGGATGACCTAGTTGCTCGTTCTCGAAACAGAATTAATCATCCACATCAACTTCCTTTTTTTTTTGAACGATGTCATTACTATGATCTAGTTGAATCCTAATAAATGCATTTTGACTATCACATTTGGTTGGTTATTGGGATTCATTGTATCCAATGAAGGGATTCATGTTGATCTCTTCAAGGTTCAGGCAATAGTTCAGTTGCCCCCCTCGCCAATGGTTTTTCAACTTCAGTCTCTCCAAGGTAAATCCAATTTCTTAAGGAGATTTATCATAAATTACACTGAGATTACGAAAGGATTTATGCAATTATTGAAGAAAGGAGTCCCATTTATTTGGGACAATTTTGCTCAGCGCTCCTTCGATGCTTTGAAAAAGGAATTGACCTCTGCTCCTCTTTTGAGTCCACATGATTATAGTAGGGAATTCCTATTATATCTCGCTACGAAAAAATCAACCATTGGGATGGTTCTAGTTTAAGAGTACCATGCTGTTAGAGAGCATGTGATTTACTATTTGAGCAGAGGCTTAGTCGGCCCTAAACTTCAATATTCTCATGTAGAGAAATTAGCTTTGGCAATAGTTCACATTGTCCAGCAGCTTCATCATTACATTATGCTTAGAAAAACCTTTATGTTGGCCAATGTCAACCCATTTCAATTTGTCCTTAGTAGGCCTGTGATTGGGGGTAAATATAAAAAATGTATTATTATCTTATAGGAATTCAATCTCGAATTTAAGTTCGCCAAATCTAAAAAATATTTAGTATTCACATAATTGATCTCAAAGTTGCCTTGTGAAGAAGACGTTATTTATGAAGAGTCATTTCTTGATGAACATCTCTTTCTCCTTTATTCACAAGATTCTTGGTATGGAGACATCATAGTATATCTCCATACTTCAAAGTTTCCTCTGGATTTTTTGAAGGATAAACACAGAAACTTGCATCACCTAGCTAGAAATTATATTATTATCGGTGACACCTTGTATCATTGTGGGATTGATTCAATCCTTAGACATTTCTTAACCTTAGAAGAAGATTAGGCTATTCTTAATGAATTCCAAAATGGAGCTTGTGGAGTTCATGTATCTGGGCTTGCTACAACCCAAAAAATCTTGCGTGTATGCTATTTTTGGCCCTCAATTTTTAAAGATTGCATGGAAGCATTCAAAAAGTGCCATTCTTGTCAAATATATACCTAGAAAATGCATGCTCATCCAGCTTTGCTTTTCCCTGTCATCACTCACTATCAGTCCTTTCACAAAGTGGGGTATTGATTTTACGACTTGTAACCCGACTTTAGTGAAAGGTCACAAGTACATTATCATAGTAGTGGACTACTTTACGAAGTGGGACGAAGCTATGCCTACTTTCACAAACAATGGAGAGACAACAACTCTTTTCCTTTTCAACCAAGTCATTTCTCATTTTGGTATTCCAAAGGAGATTTTAAATGACCATGGCAGTCATTTCCATAATAAGATGATGTCTGAGTTGGCTTTAAAATTGGGATTTTGGCAGGAGAATTCATCTCCGTACTATCCTCAAGCTAATGATTAGGTTGAAGTGGTGAATAAATCCCTCAAAACTATCCTGAAAAGAACAATAAATAAATCTAGATCCAACTAGAACATCATGCTATATCCTACACTTTGGGCATACCGGATGTCGGTTAAGACTGCCATGGGTTTTACTCCTTTTCAAAAAGTTTACGGTTTGGAATCAATTTTCCCTGTAGAATGTGAGATTCCATCTCTTAAATTAGTAGTCAAACTTCTTCTAGACACATATAGTCTTGAAGAATGCCTTCTTCATTTGGAACTTCTTGATGAGAAATATCGAGATGCAGACACAATAAATGAGGCTCATAAAAAGAGAGTAAACACCTAATATGACAAGACTGTGCATCCTAGGGTTTTCTTTGAAGGTGACCTTATCTTGGCCTATGACCAAGATAAAGTCACCTTGGGGGCAGGCAAGATCAAACCCATGTGGTACGATTTGTTCATCATTAAAAAGGTCTTGAAGAAAGGTTCCTATAAGTTGGTTAAATTTGACAGAAATGTGCTATTAGAGACTAGAAATGGGCTCTATCTTAAGAAGTATTATGCCTAGGCTATTGCCTAGTATTTGCTTTGTTTTGTAAAAATTGTACATATTTGTTTATTTTTGTCTATGGGTCTCGTGGGGATGGTGGTATTTTGGTGTGCTTTGGCAGTGTCAATGGGTGATCTGGTGTATCTAGGATTCACTGATGGAGCTAGTAGACATACTTGGAACTTAGCTTCCATCGCTTGGGTAATATACTATCCATCTGGTTAGTTGTTAGTTGCAAGAGGCACATGTATCGGTCCTACATCCAATAATATCGTTGAATACAGTACTATCATTAATTTACTATCTGAAGCAATATCTTTTGGTATTGAATCATTAGTAGTTTATTTGGATTCACAGTTAGTGGTGTCTCAATTAAATAACATATATTGTGTGAGATATCCTTTATTACATCGCCAATTTCTGAGAGTGATATTATTACAAAGATCATTTAATCTTATTACTTTCATTCATATTCCATGATCAGAAAATTCATTTGTTGATTCTATAGCTAATAAAGCATTAGACTAGCACATTAATCATTCATCACATTAAAATTAAAAATACCATGAAATTATCTGTATATATGATAAAACCATCGAGAAATTGTTTGTATATATATAGGAATAATATGTTCAAAATATTATAAAATGTGGACAAATGTCTTACAAAATTAGGGCTTCAGCCTGATCATGTCCACAAAAGATCAGTCATCTAAAATCTAAGTCTGTGGGCCCTACCCTGGATGAGTGTCACAGAAGAAGACGATGGAATTTGTCACCCGTTAGACGAGCCACACCCACCCTTGTGGTACTCCTACCACCCACCTCTGAACGGCCTTAGGGAGATCCTCTATAGACCATGGGAACCTGACGAATCAAACTATCAAAGTTCCTCTTCGCTGTATATAGAACTCTCTCGGTCTCAGCTGCTGCTCTCTCCACATCTCTCCCACGACGCCTAGCCTAGGAAAGCCCTTAGGTCTCATTGGTCCAAAATCTGCATCATGATCAAATAATATTATAATATTTTTGTTTCACAATTTTTTTTTTAACCTCTTAAATATCATATTCAAAATAAAAAATAAAATAAAATAACATACAAATTTAAATTTTTTACCCATCTCACCCCATGCAATGCCTTCGAGAAGGGCTAGATCTGGGTCCTCTCGGTAATATATTCCTGCATAGGGTCAGTCGTCTATAACTATGATTTGTTCCTCCCACCAAAGAAAGAACTCATTATTGAATGCTGCTTGGGTGACCACGCCCCCGCCTAGTCGCCTGATCATATATAACCATCTAGCTATCCTCGGATCTCTAGGAATGTTGATGGCGGTAGGTGCTCTGGGTCAGAGTGCTGGTACTCTCTTAAAGAATAAGGAACAAAGTATGCTACCATAGCTGAAATGCTTTGTCTTCCCTCGTTTCAATGAAGTTAATTTCCTTTTCATACAAATTAGGAGCCCTCTACACCAATCACATACCTTCGGGTGTAGAGCTTCTGAACCTACCACTCTACTAATGGTAAAGAGGATGATCTTGATTGGAAATTCTCTCACATCCTTGATCAAAATTTGAGATCCGACCTTGTATGTCCCTAGGTTACAATATATTTCTATGTAATTAGAGACCTTTAGGCCTCCTTGGGCCCTCTCTTTTAGATAGACTACATCCCCTTTTTGGGAAAGCCCTATAATGATGTAAATATCTCCTACATAAATTGTTAAAAACATTTAATCTATCATAAAGACCTCCTAGTCTGGGTCCCAGTAATGGACAAGCATTTCTAGCAACCGAGTTTTGTTTTTCATGTTTGACAACATGTAAAATTGGAGAAATCCACACTTTCTTATTTCATCCAATGCCCCTGGACCTCCTAAAACATCATTATCAACTTCACTATGATCCCTCTCCTTCCAAAAAATTGGCATCATACAATTTGAAGAATTTTCATCCATTAGAATTTGGGTTTTTCAAACCTATCTGTGTACATGACTTTTCTAAATGACAGTTGCATGTACATGCAACTTTGCCTTTGAAAACTTGAGTGTATGGATTTCTACACACTACTTTCAAATGGTTGAACCACATATGCATAAAAAAAAACTTTAAATTAAAAATTCCTACAGTGAAGGATCATGTGAATCCATTCAAAATGCATGAAAATGATGACAATATGAGTTTAGAATTACCTGGAAGCCTTTGGTTGACGAATTGGATGAGGAAATCGTGGAATGTGGTTGCCCATTTTTTCTCCCAAGCTCTAAAACTCTCAACACTTGCAAGTCAAAATGAATTGTGGTGGGTTGAAATGTCTTTTTATTATGAAATTTTAAAAATCCACTTTTATAAAGTTCATATTTTTTTAATTTTGATTTCATGAACTTTTTAATTTTTGGCTTGAAATGTTGGGGAAGGTTGTTTTTCAGGGTAAGTGAAGATTTTGAGACATTTTTCAACACTTCAACTCCATAACTGCAAACCTATCGTGACAGGTATTATTTTCCTTACTAGCATATAGGTTAGGATATATCACTTTTTCTGCTGCAATATCCACTTTAACCTCATACTGCGATATTTTTCCATAGGGTCGACCCCATTATGTTGCGGTTTTCAACCACTTTCACTCGCCATCTTATAAAATCATAACATAATGGTGGATCCATTCCTTACATTGGCTTCCTAGCTAGATCCTCGCTAACATATGTTGCCAATGCTGCAAGAAGTGCTTAGGCTTGGGAGTCCTCTTTAGTCCCGCCATGACTTTGCGATGAAGCCTCATTTCTTTTCTTCCTTACCATTTTTCTGGCTTTATACCCTAGAGGCTCCCATGTGTTAAAGTTGTATTTCTGCATTGCATATTGACTACTTGTACCCTTTTGGCATTAAGCCAACTTCATTAGAACTCGTGTATAAGCATATTTTGACCACGACCTTTCTACAAGTCCAAAATGATGCATTCATTAGCCTCTGTGACTTAACACCTATTATCCATGGAAAGAACATTCCTTTGAGTGTTGGCGACCAATTTCACCACGTTACATTGAGCATATGAATGCTCCAGCCCTAGGAATTAGAGCATCTGTTTTTGGACACTCGTTTTTTCCACTATACTATAGGCATTTCTTATTCTTTTTTCAGGCTTTAAATATTAAAAAGACAAAAAAATTATATATTCCAAAAAGAGAGGGAACATGAAATTTACTTCCATATTTGATGGTAGCAAGAGTCAGTTATGTCACCCTTGAACAAAACACTCAAAATAAGTCTTTCATCCATTTGGGATGGGACTTAGTTTGACTTTAGGAGAGCCATAACCTTTTTCTTGAGCCAGTCCTCCTACGATTAGTTATCTCTTCCAATCACATGGAGAGTTTTTTGATGCGTCCTAAATTGCAAACTTATGCAAAGTTATTTTATGCTACCATATAGTCACATATGAGTCATTCTTTTTTTCAAGGGAAGTCAACCTGTGTTGGCCATTCTGCGGTGTCTCTTGACTCATTTTCAGTTGGCCATACTCGATCTGTCAAATTCATCTTCAATATCACATCAGTTATTTGGTCCTTTTCTCCTTCTGGTTAAGAAGGTTTCCATTGACTTCTTGCTAGCAGGTTTTCTCTTATTGATTTTGAAAAATTTCTTTGAGAGTAGGCCTAGAGCCACGCCCTGACCCTATTTATATCATTGATAGGTGACCTTGTGCTCAACATTGATCAGTATCATGGGTCTTTGACTAAGTGGTTTCCCTTGTGTTCGATGTTAGCTTACATTATCACACATTGGGATTCGTGCAGTACCTTGGTTTCCATTTGCCCGTATTGGTGGATTCTTCGCCTCTATGTAAGCTTTCATTATTTGTTAGTTTAGAGGGTTTCTGTCGTGCACTAGCCACATCTTGTGTATGCCAAAAGCATACTTGGGAATGGTTAGTTCATCTCTTTTCGTCCAAGTTCTTCCAAGTTATTTCCCTGGGGGTTACACTCGTGTTGGTTGATGTGGGATGTTAGGAAACTAGCTCACAAAAAGATAAAAAGATAGATCAACGCCTTAGAATTCAGCCTCTTTGAGGGGGGCAACCTCCTTTACGTTACACAAATGAACAATTCTTAGATGATTCAAATGACAAAACCTCTTTTCTATATATAGGAGTCTAAGGGGACATAATATAACCAAGCCGACCTAACAATAATAATATAAAGGCAAAAAAATAGCAATAGTGGGATTCTATGGGGCATAATAATAACAATATGGGGATAAGAGGGGCACAACAATAACAATAAGGGATACAATGACAATATTAATGGGGGAATCACTAGTATTATAGGGACCTAACATGCTCCTCTCCTTCAAAAAAGTGTTGTCCTCAACGCTTGAGTAGTTCTGGGTGCTTCTATATAAAATTCTCATCCTCCCATGTGGAATCTTCAGCAGATAAGTTCTTCCACTTGATAAGATACTCTGAAATTGATCGACTTTGTAGCTGTTGAGTTCTTGTTTCTGTGACTGCTTCTAGTTCCAATATAATTTTTCCTTCCTCGTCAAGTTCTGGCAATATTGTTTGAACTGGGAGCTTATTGCCTATAACCTTCTTTAAACATGAAACATGGAAAACTGGGTGCAATCGAGAAGCTGCAGGAAGCTCTAATTTGTATGCCATAGTACCAATCTTTTGCAATGCCTTGTATGGACCATAATACTTTGGTGATAATTTATTATCCTTCTTAGCTTGCTTAAGGGACATTTGCTTATATGGTTGTTACACAGTAAAATGTCACTGCCATCATGTCAGTCTCCCTACTGTGTCATAAAATCATATTCACCTTGACTTATGCTCTCTGAAATGGCTAAAAAACCCTCTTTGCCTAAGTTAATTGAATCATCGCGTCTGTTTATTGAATAACCGTGCTGACCGGTGGAGGATGATGTAACTGCTGCGCTGCCAGCGCGGAAGCACACGTGTTTTCCGCGCTGGTCCGATTTCACGGACAGTGCGCCCTCCGTTTGTATCACTGTGCACTGACCAAACCTCTTCTACAGTTGATTTGCGATGCCAGCGCGCCAGCCCAGTTTTGCACCCACGCTGATCCTGTTTAGGCGAGTTTGGTCTAACAGCCAGCCTTCCAGATGACTCCAGACTTGGCTGTTAGCATTGTTGAGGTCGCCATCCTTTCTCTGACATGTCTGCTCGACTGATCATCCACTTCTCTTGGGGGAAAGCTCATCCTTTACCTATTCATGGAGACTCCTTCTCCTTTATAAGGCTCCTCCATTGCCCATGAGGAGCTAGTTTGGAACATATAGACTTTGATAGAGGAATTCTTAGTGCATTAGTGTTGCTCTTTGTAGGCATTTGGTGTGTTGGGTGAGGATTGCTTTGAGCTTGAGGAAGGTCATGAGCTTGTTGCCTTGTATGTGAGAAAGAGATCCCTTTGACTTGGGAGATTTGCTTCAAAGGTGAATGCTTGGAGGACATGCTGGCTGGACCCTCTAGAGAAGGACTCAGCGTCAGGACTTCGGTTGTACCTTACTCTATTTTCTGATTAATAAAGATAGATGACTACTCTTATGTTTCCATTTCCATTTGTCCTATGAATGATTAATGTAAATTGTATCCTTCCTGACTGATACATAGTTTTTTTTAGTAGATTTTACGCTGTTTGCTCCCTTTTGCTTGTGCAGATATTCATCCGCGAGGATAGCGGGGAATTGTGATCGGCTAGAGCGAAGGAGCGAGAGGAATATCTCTTCGACAAACAAGCGTTGGAATCCAAGTAGGTTATTCTCACCCACTTGTTAATTACAACTAGGAACCTGCGGTGTAGCATTGTTCGATTGTTGCTAGACCCCTGTTGGGCTCGTAGGGATCGCCTCTATCCGTAGAGGGGATTTACCTATACAACAATTTGGCGACTCCGCTGGGGAGCTTGCCTATCTTTTGTGTGTCACCTTTGTTTTTGATTTTTGCTCTTTTGTCAAAAGTTTGGAGATTGTCTTGCTGCTGGTTTGTTCCTGGGTTCACCCTAAGGACTACCTTAATTGCCTTGAAAACCTGTTGTTCTGGTTTGAAAGTTTTTGTTCAAATTTATTTGCTTTTCAGCCTCAGCGCGCTTTGTTTTAAAACAGTTGCGCTGACATCGCATCCTGCCTTCTTTGCTGTCTCTGTCGTCGCGCTTTTATATTCATACAGTCGCGCTGACTTGCTTTTTCGGGCCAGCGCTCTTTATTCGTGTCCTTCCGCGCTGACAGCGCAAAGTTGCTACAGGCACCTATCTGTCATCGCTTTGTTGCTATAGGGTCACCCGCGCTGATCCTGTAAAAGACCTTTTTGTCCAAATTGACCTACTGAACCTCTTGGTTTTGGCTTTCTCCTGCTTTCTACATTTGGCTTTTCGCTTGATAGCTTTGTTTGAACTGTGGCTCGATTGCTTGCGAGGCCTCGTTCTGCGAGTGCTCGTTTATCATTTGTTTTCGGTTTGTGCAAAGCCCTTCTTTTTGCTCGTGTTGCTTGGTTTATGTTTTGTCTCGACTTTTAGCGATTACCGAAGTGTGTTAGGCCGTCGTTTGTCTGGTTATGAACTCTCACCCTTTGGGTGTTTGCTTATCTTCATTTGATTTCACACTCAAACCCTAGGGCATCTAGTGGTCGTGT
>APFE030819884.1:20690-38652 GCA_000404065.3 Pinus taeda | reverse complement strand
ATCCATCTTAGTTTCCATGCCATCCATCTTAGCTTCCATGCCATTCATCTTAGCTTCCACGCCATTCATCTTAGCTTCTACACATTTCTTTAAACCATCCATCTTAGCTTCCACGCCTTTCTTTAAACCATCCATGTTAGCTTCTACGTATTTCTTTAAATCATCCATCTTAGCTTTTGTTACTTTTTGTGCGAGTGACATTTGTTGTACTTGGTCTTGTGATTTTGATATATCATGTTGCATTTCTTCCTCTTCTTCACGAGTCATGCTAGAGCTTTCAGGTTTCTTACTAGGTGTTTCCATTTTCTTTCTTCGGGGCATCAATTACCAATAATAATGCTTCACTATTTCCTTTGAATTCCTTCAAACTGATTTTTCAAACCAACCTTATGCAAAAATTGAAAAAAAAAAACTACACACCTTTTTTTTTTTTCACTTTGTAGGAGCTTGATATTGAATATGATGTATTTCTGTGATTTCAACTCTTCCAGTTCTAATATTAAGATCTGTTGTAGACCTCTATGTCCTCTTTCCAATGGCACCAGTCTGATCAAAATTGGATTCTCTAAGAAAGATTTATGCACAATATCCCAAGATGACCTAATTATATACCTTTTAAGACGAGCTAACTTGTATGAAGTGCCACGTGTCACTGTTTTGACCTTTGGATCTGAAAAATATATACAAGAAAATACAGTCCGTCCTCTTTCTGTAACTTCTTACAAAATTTCAATCTGATGCTCAGAGAGACAGTTATGATGATTTTCCCACAATTACCTGTTTTGAATTCTGGGATCTACAAAAACCCTAACTTCCTCTGACTATATCTCCGAAAATGTAGTGAGACAAGATCTGAAATTTGGAGCCAAGGTTTAGACCGAATTCTTCTCAAATGGGTTTTTGTTTTAGCTTCTAAAACTTTATAGCGAAAATCCCACGATGAACTATTTTAGCTTAAATTCTGGAGCTTGCAAAAACCCTAACTTCCTCAATTCATATCTCTAAAAATATAGCGAGACAAGCTCTGAAATTTGGATCTGAGGTGCAACATGATTTTATCTCAAATGGGTGTTTTTTTGTGCTTCTAAAAAGTTGCAGAAAAAACGTTATAGGGAAAATGCTAGGATGACCTATTTGGAGCAGCGAAACCCTAGAATTCAAAGCTCTCATACCAAATGTTAGGAAACCAACTGACAAAAAGATAAAAAGATAGATTGACGCCTTAGAATTTAGCCTCTTTGAGGGGGAAACGTCCTTTACATTACACAAATGAACAATTCTTGGATGATTCAAATGACAAAACCTCCTTTCTATATATAGGAGTCTAAGGGGACACAATATAACCAAGCCGACCTAACAATAATAATATAAAGGCACAAAAATAACACTAGTGGGATTCTATGGGGCACAATAATAACAATATGGGGAAAATAGGGGCACAACAATAACAATAAGGGATACAATGACAATCTTAATGGGGGAATCACTATTATTATAGGGACCTAACATGGGATACCTTAATGCCTTCCTTCTAGCAAATCTTTTCCCATCGAATCCAACTCATTTCTCTGGGAATAAGATCTAGATTCCTTTTTTTAGTTCCTTATGGTTTTTAGCCATCAGTTGTAGACTCCTTCGCTATCGACAATGAGAATACATCAATGTCTCCCAATTGAAAAATTCTCTCAAGTGTTCAACTTCAACACATTTATTCACACTTGTTAGATATTATTGGGGTACCTTGACTCTCATCATCATTATCTGTGATTTGTCTTGCGTTTGTTAACGATATACATCAATGACTGGTAATCAAACCATTTCTCACATGGTCAAATTCAGCTCATTTATTCCCATAGTGTAGAAATCTACAATCTATAGTCGGTGAAGATCTCGGGTCGTATGAACATCTTGGCTTGCTTGTCAGTCCTTTTAGTTTTCTACAAGTGCTGCCAACCACCCTTATATGTTGCAGTTCATCTCAGCAACATTCTATATGTTGACACCCGAGTTTTATGTAGTACTACTATTCCACCTATATGACATGGTACTATTATGAGGATTAGTTATGCAACATCAGTGATTAGACATTATTCGAAGCATCATCTATTAGTTCTTGTATATGTGATATTGAGACAGAGCTTTGTTCTGTTCCTTTGCAAACATGCTTTACTATCTTTGAGCATGGATATGCCTACCTCAGACATGAGTCTTATTTTTGATTCCTTCTATAGGTATTCAACAGGATGGAATCCTCCTCTCAGATTCTCAAATGATCTCTCTTTGTACCTAATACATTTCGGCCATCATGTACCCATTTTAACCTCATATATTAGGGGGCATCTGTTATAACATCATTCAACAGTCCTGTGGTTATGATGCTCTTATATGGACGGGCAACCCTTTCCCATTCACACTTGACCACTTATTAAAAAATAAAATTTCAAATTCCATACATGACTCCGCCCTTATAAAAGCGCGTGTACACACAGGTACCATAATACTTAACCCGCATACATAATTTAAAATATGAAAAAAATAAAATATTTCCTATTTCTTGGGAGCTCGTGGCCTAACTGAATCAACTGATTTCTAGAGGTATTTATATACCTCATGGGAAGGCCTAAAACATAGAAGGAGATAGGGTATCGACATTATAGTCCCTTTGTCCCTAGATCAAGTCTAATTTTCCTTGTGCCTCTTTCACTCCCAGTCATAGGAAACCCTTGTCTCCTTGCAGAGGTGTTCATATTCCATTATATGACATCCTTTTGCACATGTTGAGAGGTGATATTTGAGGCTTGGGATGGACGGATCCAAAGGAAGGTTTAGTTGGTGCCGTGGTCAGATCAGGTTGTAATCTTCCACTACTATTTGCTAATATCAATAAAGAAGCTCTGTCTTGTTCTCGAAATGTTGTGATCTCATGTTTTTTATAATTCATGTCTAATATATCATGCTTTATATGTTTATTATTGATGATGTAACATGTTTATTATGCACTCTCTTTGAACTACATGCTATGTATATGCTTCTCTGAATTTTGTTGTAGGTCTGGTCACTTTGGAGGAAGCAAATGGTTTGGACCCTACGGGATCGACATCAAACGTACGACCACTGAGTACTTTTCACAAACCCAAATCTAGTAGTTTTCATAGTTTGCTTGCTTGAATGTATGCTTCTTGTTGATAGTCTGCCTTCACTCTGTTGAGGTTGTCAACCCTTACCTTATGGAAGTTTTTCCCGCAAACAATAAGCACATGAAGTGTGTGTGTATAATTTTCATCTAATGGGTCTTATTTCAAAACATATTTGCCTTCCTTTTTAAATAATGTAGATCCAAGATTAACTATTAGTTTGTAAGATGAAAGAAAAATTAAATGGATAGGTCATCAAATAAATTTAAATGATTATCACGTTAATATCAAATAGATTGTAAAGCATCACGTGCATAAGAATCTATTATTACATCACCACATAAATCCTCAAATAAAAATGACACTTGAATATTTTTTTGTGGGGAAATTTAATAAAATAATGATGTGACAAGTTTAACAATGTCTAAAACTATTAGCTAAACTATAATTAAACTATGTTTTCTTTCTACATGTTAGGGATTTTATTCCCTGGACTTGAAATTCCATAAAGTTTTTTAAAAGAATGGATAAAACATAATTAGTCATAGATTAATTAAATTTCTCAACATGCATAAAATAACCTATTTGAAAGAAATATGAAAAGAAAATATGTAAGGGGAAAGTCAAATTAGCTGATTCTCAAAAAAAATTGAAAGGAAAAAATATTTTTTAGTGAAAATCCAACAAAGAAAACTCTAGCATTAAAATCTCAGGAGCCAAAATATCTCACCTTCTATCTTTGTCGTCCTCTCTATGCTTGGCATATTCTTTATAGTATTTTATTTGTCTTCGTAATTGCTTTATAATTAGGTATCTTTTCATTTTGTTTTAACTAAATAAATTTTCATTTTCTAGAAATATGAAGTTAGGAATTCATTGCCCAACCTATGTCATGCTTCAGATATCCTAGAATTCCCCTTTTATAAACCATTTTAAAAATAATTTGGCAAGAGGCTTGAAATTGGTATCAACTACTCTTTTAATCTTTGAGGTTTTCGCGAGTCTCATGATTAATCTACATACTCTTTTAATATTCTTCATTCAAGGCCAATGAGGATGGTTTCTTATTTGAACAAAGAGAAGAACATAAAAGACATTAGAAAGACAGAAAATTCTCATAATTATATTTTCCTTTGATAACCCTATTTCTCAACTACATCTAACATTTTGCAAAAACAAAATAGAAGATCATATGTTAAAGATATTATTATTTCCCCCCACATATCTCCATTATTTCTCCTTTTATCATTATTTCCATTATTCATGTCATTTATCTATTTTCCATTTTCATGGCTAAGCATTATTTCATGTGGGATTACCTTATCTCTTCTCCATTTTACTTAGTCATTTTCCAAGTTGTGTGGAAGTATTCCCTCTCTTCATGTTTCTTCTTTGCATATAACCATTTATTATATTTCACACTTAACCATTTTCAAGGATGTGCGGAAGGTTTTCGTCCACATATCTCTACCTCTGTACAACCTAACTTCTACACTAACCCTTTCTATGCACACCTCTCATATTCCATGTTTTATTACTTATTTTTACCTTCACAGTTAATATTTCTCATATCATTTTTATCTTAAGTTATTTTTGAATATCTCCTCATGACACATGGCGGCTCCCTAGGTGATTTTTGGATAATAATGATTGGAAATAGTTGACTGAAAAATGACATAACACGATGATTGGGGAATGATATGACATCCAAACACTACGCTATATGTGAATTACACAAGGTTCCATGACTCTTTCTACTTAACACACAAGTAATATGAGGAGCCCATTTATTTATAGGTAATTGTGGGTTTCCTCCAATAATGAATATAGGATGAGTAGGGTGGAGTTATAAATTAAAAAGAAAATATTTATGTGAAGTAGAACAATGTCTATTAATTCATTTCGCGCAAGTCAACAGTGGTTGAGCCATGAACTTAAAAAATATGTAATTTGAGTTCCGAGTGTCCATTTTTAGCAAACAATAGCTCATTAGAAAGATAAAAGAACAAAGAACATGATGGTAGTGGTATTAAAGGATAAAATTATAAATATTTGCTTCGAAAATTAAAAGAAAACTCAAGACCAATTTTAGGCCTCTCACCAAATTATTTTTAAAAATGATTTTAAAAAATGGAATTTTGGGATATCTAAAGCAGGACCCATGTTGGAGAATGAATTGCTAACTAAATATTTCTATAGATAAATCTTTATTTAGTCAAAACAGAAGGGAAAAAATATCTAATTGTAAAGTAGTTACAGAGACAAAGAAAGGACTATAAAGAAGATACCAAGCACGAATTGGATGACAAAGAGGCAAAAACATAGATCTTTTGGCTCTTGAGGTTCTAGTTCTGGAGTTTTTCTCTATTAGGTTTTTGCTAAAGGCGTTTTTTTTTCCTTTCAAAGAGTTTTGCAAATCAACTAGCCTAACTTTCCCTTTTCATATTTTCTTTTCATATTTCTTTCCAATAGGTTATTCTATATATTTTGAGAAATTAGATTAATCTATGAATGCTAATATTTTCTCCATTCTTCTGAAAGCATTAATGAAATATTAGGTATAGGGGAATAAACCCCTAGCATTTAGAATTCAAATGCAATTTAATTACAATTTCTCGAATAGTCTTAGACACTATTAAACTTGTCAGATTATTAATTTTTCCCACAAAGAACTACTCAAGTATCATTTTTCATCTATGGATTTATGTGGTGATGTATCCAAGGATTTTTGTGCACATGATAATTTACAACCTCATTTCTTATTAACACAACAATAATATAGATTTCTTTCATGACCTATCCATTTTATCTTTCTCTCATCTTGCAAACTCATAGCTGATAATGGATTTAAGTTATTTTAAAAGGAAAAATATTAGTTGAAAGCAACCCGAGTAGATGAAAATTCTTTTTAATAACTATATATATATATATATATATATATATATATATATATATATATTATATATATATATATATAATATATATATAGTATATATATTATATATAATATATATATATATATATATATATAATATATATATATATATATATATATATAATATATATTCTTCATGTGCTTATAAATAAAGTCTACTGTATGAGAGTCTTTTTGGAAGACTTGTTGGGGTTTACTATGTAGCACTCACCCATTCCATTTACTAGAAGACATATATGATAATATTCCATGCATTGAAAGAGGATTGATAGCTCTATAAAAATGATATCCTTTCTTTTTCCCCACAATATTTCTCTCTCAATGTTGGTCTCTTTTCCCTTGATAGAAAAAGTTATCAACAACGCTTTGAAGCTAATTCACTGGTTGCAACAATTAGAATTTTATTTTAGTGTTCATCACATAGAGGAAGAAAAAAATATTTTGTTTCTTAACTACAAATAGAGGGCCATTCCCTTATCTAGTGGAAAAGCCACATGGTGACCTTAATATTGGATCCTGTAGTGACTAAGTATGAGGACTTCAAAACCCTCATAAAGTCACATTTTTTCCCTATTGGGTATGTATAGGACTAGTGGATCCATTGGAATTACTTCAGGAAGAAGTAGGGGATGAATATAAAAGAGTACATAGAGTTTTGAAATATGGCCATAATGCTAAGTATCCCCCTAAAGAACTCAGATGTACTCGAGTATCTTGGGGGTATAGAAAACCATCTACAGAAACAAAGGGTGAAAGGATAGAAATGATTCTTATGCAAAGAAGTGAAGTAAGAAACTTCACGGGGGTACTGAACATACTTGCTGGAAGTGAAGAAATGCTTATGATTCCTTGAACTGAATCTGTTAGGGTATTGAATAGGCCTTCTTGTAGAAGATAAACACCGAAGAAGATAATAAAATTATGAACATATTAAACTCACAAGATTTACATAATCCTACTCTTTAATCCAAACCATTAAAGTTTGACTAGTCTTGTGAAATGTGTTAAGATGATAAGAGGAATAGAAGAGACTACATCTGTAACCGGGCCAAGTAAGGAATATAGGGTGATTTCACGAGGGTACTGAACATGCTTGCTGGAAGTGAATAAATTCTTGTGATTCCTTGAAGTGAATCTGCCAGGGTATTGAATAGGCCTTCTTGTAGAAGAGAAACACTAAAGAAGATAATAAAACTCTGAACATCTTCAACTCACAAAATTTACATAATCCTACTCTCTAATCGAAACCATTGAAGTTTGACTAGTCTTGTAAAATGTGTTAAGACGACAAGAGGAATAGAAGAGACTACATCTGTAATCGAGCCAAGTAAGGAATATAGGGTGATTAATAGGGTGAGACTATACTTTTAGATAACTAGATATATTGCTGAATGTTATACCTAAACAAAGAATCTTAAGCTCTTCTAGTGTGTTTCCAAGTGTTGTCGCTGCTACAACACCCTCCCAATTTTTCCTACATTAAAATTTTGGAGCCTCCTTATGATCATGCGATCCTTCATTTCAAGCAATTAAGGTCATGCTTAGTCATGTTGTTCAAGTGCTGAAATATCCCTTTAAGAATTCTAAGTTTTGAACCACTTTCTTTGACATGCTCAACTTTGATGTCTTCACAAGCACACTTCTTTCAAGCACATAAGATAATGCATCTCTTGTTGAGAGATAGTGATTGCACAGTCCCTAGAGATAGTGAATATGTAATCATTTCCAATAGTGATTGCATGGTTTCCAATAACAGTCACTGCACAATCATTTCCCATAGTCACTATGCAATCCTTTCTCACAATGATTGCACAATCCTTGCCAAAAATGATTGTGCAATTCCTACTGATAGTGATTGCACAATTCTTATTCATTGTGACTGCACAACTACCAATGATAGTGTAAGGAAACCCTAGGCAAATAGTGATTTCACACTCTTTGTTGAGAGCAAGAGTATTCTTCATCAATTCACTCTTGGCTCCTAGTTTCCCAACATGCACTAAACACACTCACCAATCTTAACCTTGATTGTATGTCTACTTTCCCTACATAAAGAGTCTAGTCAGATCTTATCTTTATATTCATATTTTTCTTTTGAGCTCTATGCACTATTGGAGTACAAGGAGCATTCTATGACTTCTGGTTACAAATGCCCTATCTTCCAGGTGAGTTTCTCAATTATTTATTTTTCTTTTGCAAGTGTTGCTTTTGTTTTCTTTTGCCTTTGCAAGTGTTACTTTTGGTTGTTTTCATTTTTGCATGTGTCACTTTTGTTTTCTTTTGTTTTTGGATGTGTCACTTTCACTTTTGCATGTGTCACTTCCATTTGTTTTCACATATCCTAAGAGCACCATGGCACACCTTGTAGAGGCATCTCCATCACACTCTCTTGCACTAGTTTATGTTATATATCATAATAGCATGTGTTGGACACTCTCCCATAACATAACACACATTTTGGTTACAATCAACACTTATGTCATAAATATATACCCTAAGTGTCACACTTGGAGACGTGTTGTTTTACTGTCGTTTCACTGTATACATATTGGTTTTGGGTAATGTATGTCTTATCGTCTTGTGTTTGGTTGTATATGTGTGTGTGATCATGGTCAATACTTGTTATATGCTCTTACTCTTACTTTCTTTTCTTACTGATCCCACACTTAGTGAATTTTTGAGTTCTCCTGGTCCTCACAACTGGTTCATTCGATGACTAATATTCAACCCTCAACCAAGTGTAATGAAAATTGCACATTCCTAAGCCACAATGGTGGAGTTATTATCTCCTTGAACTATGCATTGCGAAATCATAGAGGACAACCTCCTTCAACTGCGCATTGAGCAATTTAAGACAAAAATCATTTCATCTTATTGGTTACACTTGCCCAATGTGCAATTTTGACCAACCCTTCCTAGCATTGCATACTTTTAGTGGATAGTCAGGTAAATTTTGGACCCTTGCATAAGCTAACTGTGCAATGCTTAGGCATTCTCCCTTAGCTACTACACATTGCACAGTTACAATGCTTAAGACTTTCACTCTTATCTCTTGAACTTTCCCTCTACACAATGCCTTGGCCAACCTTGCCTTAACTATGCACTACACAATTTTAGTGAGTGATAGGGTCATCCTTCATCCCTTGTAGTGTTCAACAATGCATCACCTAGGCCCCTCCCTTCAAGAACTGCACCTTGTGCATTCTCATTGAGAAAGCATGCCATCCTTGCCTCCTAGACTTTCCCAATGAGAAATACATGACTTACCTACCCCTTTCCACTGTGCATTGCATAATCACAACACTCAATCCCTCACTCCTTAGCTACTAATCTTGTGCATTGTTCCTAAGAAGGCTCCTCTCTTGGTTCTTGCGCACTACCCCATTACAATCAACAACTCACATACACAATAGAATATGTGATTTTGGGACTAATGTTAGCTTGTCTTCTGTAAACTTCATTTATATGCCTCATCATATGACATGGAAATACGCTACTCAAGGAGGTCATCAAGGAGAGGTTACAAGAACAAAATTGTGGATATGGGATGCAAAGATACCATCATGCAAGAGATAAAGGAATCTTGGACCGCGATAAAGAGTTGGCAACTTACATTGAATTAAAAGGTTCCAACACTTATCTAGACCCTTTGGAGGGTGAAGATGAAGAACATCATAGATCAATCATCAAGAGTTGAGGACATAACAACAGAGAAAGAAACCTCACATCAAAACATTTTCATCAAATCTCATGTCACAATCAACAAATTATGGTCATTCAAAGTGTCAACACAAGAGTGTTGTTTAGTCCCATGTATTTCTGCCACATTATTGGTGGAATGTAATTTTGTATTTTTCAAAATGAGAAAATGTAAAATGAGTGGAAGCCCAAGGGTCACACATGGAATGTTAAAATTCACTATGAAGTCCTAGAATCATGTAGGAGTTCAAATTTCACAAAGAAGCTCAAACGTCACATGGGAGCTCAAGAGTCATAAGGGGTGTCAGGAGTCACATGGGAGGTGAAAGGTCACCCCATTTGTTATAAATAAAACCTAATGCCTCATGCAAATGATTTTTTCACCTTGGATTCTCTATCTTAGCATAAGAGAGATGACCATTCTTTGGAGGAGCAGGTGGTGACTTAATGTTCCACTATTGGGGCTAGTGTCACATCATTGTAATTGTGTATCTTGGAACTTTCACTTAATAATCATAAGCTCTCAGAGTCAATGTACTTTCATGCATGTATTTTGGATGTTGTAAGACTATTATTTTAATGTTTTTGGTATATTATATGTTCACATATGCTAAAGAAATGAACTATTTCGTTGGATTTGGTATATATCTTGTTGAATTTGCATTGTTATTTGCTTTCATGATTGTTGTTATCTTGTGAATTATTTTTCATGTTAACCAATGATTCCTTCCCTTCTCTTATGTGTCTATTTTAGGATAGTAGTATTACTTTTCTTCTAGAGGCTTACTCTTTATTTCCCTTATGTGAAAGTATCTTATATTCATTGCAATTGTATGATTCAAAATGTAAATTTGCATGTTTCAAAGGTTGTTTGGATACTGTTTTCATACAAGGTAAACCATTAAGTTATGGTGACCATGCCTATTATTACGATGAGGCTCCTACTCCAAACGATGTGAGGTCTAGTTGGGACTTCATACCGGGGAGAACCTCTATGTTGGTAGACTTCTAGCACAAACAACAAAGTTGTAACATTTAATATCATTAAATAAGGGTGAAAAAAGATTGCTATCATTGAAACTATTTCTTCGTGAATTCAAAAATATGCTACTTTTGTGTGACAATGAGTACTCATTTTTTTTTATTTTTCCATAGTGAAGGCTTTTGTGAGAAGAGTAATTTGATTTTGAAATTTCGAGATCACTCACATTAACATTTTTTGTTCCAAATTTATGCTACTTCTTAACTGATTTCTTTCAAGATAAGATCTACAATCTATAACATTTTGACCAAAAATTATATAAGAGAAACAAGGACCCTTGAAAGTTCTTTGGTATCTAGGAGTAAATTTCCTTTGTAGATTTGGTGTGCTGACTATTGAATAACTCTCTCTGCAATAGAATTGATGCATTTGTTGGTTCCTTAAATGATATTTGCAGCTATTCGATTTTTTGTTACTAGGTTTTAATTGTTTCTACTTAGATGAATTACTATCCTTCACTTCACTTGGTTATGATTTTTTTGGCGGGCATTGCTAGTCGAACTTTTGACTGTTTCAACATAACTAAAAATAATTTTTTCTTCAACTTCCTTGTTTCTCGAGTCTCTTTCATATCCCATACTAGTTTTGATGAGAGGAGATCTATGGATACTTAAAGTCGCATCTAGTTTATTTGATTCTTTAATAAATTGTATGTTTTGTTTTAGTTGACCCTTGGTATTTTCCAATTCCTTTCCGAGAGAGACAATTTCTTCCTCTCTCTTTTGACAAACAATTTTCTCTTTCAACTATTGCAACATAGTATCTTCAATTATCTTTGCTTCTTCTGGTTTTACCTTTAGAAAAATAAGTGACAAATTTTCTTATTCATCTTTTTCAATAGTAATTATGGAAAGCATCTCCCTTTGTTTCCTATTTTTCTTTCCGAGTTTATGGATCTCTTCCAGAGGACTAATTAGCTCACTTTCCAAGTCAACTTTTGCTTCTTTTCATTAAATTCATTTTCTTCTTCATCCAAATTATGTAGGGCAATAATCATAAAATCCTTCATAGCTCTTATTGTTTCTTATTCTTCACTAGAGGAATTCTCATCTTCTTCTTTTGAGGATGGGATATCTTCTTGAGTATATAAAGCTCTTCTTCTTGTGTTTCTTTCCCTTTTTCTTTTCCTATGTTTTTTCTTTTCTTTATGATCATTTTTATGCTTTTCCTTTTTGTAAGGACATTTTGATGTGTAATTACCTACTTCTCCATGTTTAAAGAAGCTAAAAATTAACTTACCTTTATATTTTCCAGATTCTCTCTTTAGCCTTCTGATGAACTTAGCTTCTTCCTTATTAGATCCACAACTCATTCTTTTGATCCTTCCATGTTCTTCCTATTCGCTTTGAATGCAACCTACCTTTGAAGTAAATTTTATTTTGGAAGTTCTCATACCATACATTATTAGTGTTATATGCAATTCATCCTATATTAGTTAGTTGAGATCTTGCATCTCTTCTATAACTGACATGTTAGAATCAAATCTGGATGGTAGTGATCTTAGTACTTTTTAGACTATAAAGGAATCCTCCACAGTTTCTTCAAGTTCTCTTATTGTATTGACTGTCTCATTTACTCTAAGAAAAAACTGTTGAAAATAGCAACAAGAAATGCTAAAAAATAGAATTGCTAAAAATAGCACTACTATAAATAGTATTTCAACCAGTGTTGAACATAGCTATAAGGAATGAAAACTGGAAGTGCTAAAAATAGCATTTCAGGATACCTTCCTATTTTAGTCAGTCCCTAAACTAAAATAGTGAAGTAAAATTCAAATTTGATCTTAGCAGCTGTTTGTAAAATAATTAATTAATTCATCTTGAGTTAATTAGTTAAGGAAAATCAAACATGAAGTCTATGTGGGGACATGCAACAATTTCTCCATTAATTGAGGAATTTATCAATCAGTTAAAGAGATAAGAGTGAGTTGTAATTATGAGTTCTAATTAGTTGACTTAGTTAACTGAGTCACGTCCAGTTAGATTAATTCAAACAATTTGTTGTATTAATGTAAGTTCAGTTAGTTAATGTTTGCATGCATGTAACTACTGCACTTCAGATAAATGAGTATTCTCTCATAAATAACTCATGCATGTCAGTTCAAACGGAGACCCAGTTGAGATCAGATGGAGGGGTAGAGTACTATCAATTGCTAGAATATTCCATTGTGAATATTCCTTGCATGCAGAAGGAATTCTTTCCTTAAGGATTGCACAGTTACTTCTTCAAGTTTTGTGAGTGTGATGAGGCAAATTCACACATGTGGCTTCACTGGACCCCAAGAAAAACTGCGCAAGGAAATAGGAGGCTTGGAGGGCTTGAGGAGGACATATACTATGTTTATTCAGTCTGTGAGTTGTATTGTTTGATTGTAGAGAGAGCAAGATAGCTTGAGAGTTGATTCTTTTTGTAACTTAAACAAGATTTCCACTTGCATGATATTACAAAGTTGGGGTTTTAGGCTGAGGCTTTCCCCAGGTTATTTCTTCTGTGTTATGTGTGATTGATTTCTCGTTCTTAGTTATACGTGTTCTCTTGATCTTGCTTAATTCGATTAAGCTTTTGCAAATTGTTTTAGAAGTAGATCTTGTATTGTGTTTTAGTATATTTCATAATCTGTTGATCTACAGTGAGAATTTCTACATGGTATCAGAGCAAAGGTGATCAAGGTGAAGAACAATATACAAGAAGGAGAAGTTTGAAGTTTGTGGTTCCTTAATATAGAAATCAAGTTCTTATCACATCTCAATTTCAGCAATGGCATTCAGTGGTTTAAGACTTGAGTATGCCCTTGATGGCAGCTTGAATTATATAGCCTAGAAGGATCACATGGAGGCAGTATTCGAGGATAATGGTCTAAAGGACTTCATTGATCAAGAAGTCCCCAAGCCGACTGATGCTACTCAACTGGCGGAATGGAACAAATGTGTTGCTAGAGCAAGGAGAATCCTCCTGGAGGGAGTTCGAGACCACATTTTCTCGAGCCTCCATGGGAAGGAGACACCATTTTCGATGTGGAAAACATTGAAATATTTATATCAGAACAACAACAATTAGAGGAAGCTGGCACTGAAAGACAAGCTTCATAAGATCAAGCGTGAAAAGGGCGACACGATCTCTACATATCTGAACAAGCTCACCACCTGCAGGGATGAGCTTGGAAGTGTAGGGATCACGACCGCTGATGATGACATGGTGAGTCTTGCACTCCTCAATCTTCCTAAGAGTTGGCATAGCTACCAAGACTCGGTTAATGGATGAGAAAAACTGTCAGATTGGGAATGACTTTGGTCGGATCTGATGTAGGAGGAAATAAGAAGAAGCACCAGAGATGGATCCTCATTGCAACAAGAAGATGAGGAAAATCTAGCCTTAGTGAGTAAGGCGAGGAAAGGGAAAGGGAAGGCGTCCCATCCAAAATCCGGTTCTTCCCATGATGGGAAGAAGATTGACAAATTGAAAGTGCGATGCTTTCATTGTCATGAAGTGGGCCATTATGCTATGAATTGTCCACAGAAGAAATCCAAGAAGGGTTCCTCGAAGGGATCTGATGGTGAGGCATTGGCCTCACAATTTGAGCTGGATTTCTCGCTTATCGCATGCATGGTTTCATCTATGGTGGGATGTGTGTGGTACCTGGACAGTGGAGCTTCATTCCACATGTCAGGTGATAATAATATTTTCAGTACCTTGGAGGAGAAGGATCTCCAGATGTAGATCAAGATGGGCAATGATGGAAAGTACCGTGTTTCAGGTTAAGGTACGGTTGTGTTTCAGAGGGAGCATGGAGCTCCCGTCACCCTAACTGATGTAAAGTATGTACCAGGTCTAAAGAAGAATCTTGTGTCTGTCACTATGCTAGAAGATAAAGGCTATGATGTAGTCTTTAGTAAAGGAAAGGTATTCCTGAGGCATATTGGTACTGGATAGACAAAGTAAATAGGGATTCGAGTCAAGAATCTCTACAAGCTGGAGGTAGATGACTATGCTGCTTTGAGTTCCAAAGCTGAGATGGTGCAGAGCCAAGATGTTGGCGAGCTATGGCATAGAAGACTGGGCCACTTGCACCATGGAGCCTTGAAGATCATGCAACAGATTTCTACTGGATTACCCAAGGGAAAACTTGAGCAGATGACTACATGCAAAGGTTGTACCTTGGGTAAGTATGTGAAAACTTCCTTTCTTGGATTGAGATAGTAGAGCTGGAGCAATCCTGGAGCGAGTTCACTTAGATGTTTGTGGACCCTTCTCTACAGCCTCCACCACTAAACAAAGGCACTATGTTATTTTTATTGATGATTTTTCTCGTAGATGTTGTATCTATTTTATGCGAAAGAAGGATCAGACCTTCTTGAGGTTTTGTGACTTTAAAGCCTTGGCAGAGAAAGAATCTGGAAAGAAAATAAAAGCCTTGCGTAGTGACAATGGTGGAGAGTATGTCTCTCAACAGTTTAAAGACTTCTGCGCTGCAGAAGGTATTAAACAGGAATCGACGGCACCCCATAAGCCACAACAGAATGGGGTGGCTGAAAGGAAGAATAGATCGATTGTGGGAGCAACTTGACCAATTTTGCATGACCAAAGCCTACCACTATTTGTGGGCTGAGGCGCACAATACAACAATATACTTGTAAAATAGAAGCCCGCATCGTATATTGGGAATGAAGACACCAATGGAGGCCTATTCCGAGAAGTGACCTGATGTAAGTCACTTCTGAATCTTTGGATCATTAGTTCACTGTCATGTGACCAAAGATGCTAGGAAGAAGCTAGACCCAACAGCTGAGTTGGGAGTACTTGTGGGGTACACGGATACACCCCACAACTATCGGGTGTACCTACCTTCCACCCAGAGGACTATGGTATGTAGGGATCTGAAGTTCAACGAGCAGAAAGCCATGCAAGTGTCACTTGAGAGGGAGCTCAAGTTGCATGCATAGGAGGAACTTTTAGTTCCTAAGGAGGGGGAGCCTCAGATTGATGTGGAGCAACCACATGCAGAGGATCCGAGAGTGGAGACATCCACTCATGCTGATATTTCCAGAGATGGGTGGAAACTCTCAAGGGAAGTTGACAGGTTGATGTTGGATGTGCGGGAGAATGTGGGACAACCATCTTCTCAGTACAGACAAAGGAGGTTTCCCGAGCATTACACTAGGTACATGGCCCTGGTTGGGGAGTGTGTAGATACCGAAACTTCTTCATTCAAGGAGGCAGTACAACAACCAGTCTGGGTTGATGCAATGGTAGAGGAGTATGACTCTATCATTCAGAACAATGTGTGGGATGTTGTCCCAAGGCCTCAGAGCAAGTCAGTGGTGAGTTCTAGATGGCTTTACAAGGTAAAGCAGGCAGCTGATGGCAGTTTTGAGAAACATAAGGCAAGGTTTGTTGCCCGGGGTTTCTCACAGGTCAAGAGGATCGAATACAATGAGAATTTTTCTCCCATAGCAAGGTACTCATCGATTAGATCGATGTTGGCACTATCAGCTTAGATGGGGTGGAAGATCCACCAGATGGATGCAAAGACAACATTCCTCAATGGAATGATTGAGGAGGAGGTGTACATTAAGAAGCCAGAGGGTTTCGAGACCTTCGATCGTGAGTCGCATGTGTGCCGACCCAAGAGGGCTTTGTATGGGATGAAGCAAGCACCTCATGCTTGGTACACCAGGATCGACAACTATTTCATCGGTTTGGGCTTCACCAAGAGTGAAGCAGATGCGAGCCTTTACCACATCATGGTAGAAGGTAAACCATTGATCATTATTCTTTATGTCGATGATCTGATTTTGACAGGTGATGATTAGCTGATATAGTCTTGCAAGGATGACCTTGCAAGAGAATTTGAGATGAAGGACATGGGTCTTATGCACTAATTTCTAGACATGGAAGTGTGGCAGAAAGATAGTGAAGTATTTGTGTCTCAAGGCAAGTATGCCAATGAGATACTCAGGCGCTTTCACATGGAGAAGTGCAAGCCCATGCAGACTCTTCTAGTTGGGAACTGGAGGAAGGAGGATGCTACTTCAGGTGAGGTAGTAGCTGCTATTGTTTATGGACAGTTGGTGGGTTCATTTATGTATCTGGTGAACACATGACCTGACTTATGCTTTGCAGTGAACCAGCTGAGTCAAGCTATGGTTCAACGTACCAAGCTATTTTGGAAGGCAACGAAGCATGTGCTGAGATACCTCAGAGGCACATCTCAGTTTGGATTGTGGTACAAACAAATAGAGGGAGTGAATCTTCAAGGCTTCATAGATGCGGATTGGGAAGGGAGTCCATCAGACCGGAAGAGCACTTCTGGAGGAATCTTCAACCTTGGTTCAGCTGCATTGTCTTGGTACAACAGGAAACAAAGATCAATTGCACTTAGCTCAGCAGAGGCTGAATACATGGCTGCTAGTCAGGCTGCATGTGAGGCCATTTGGATGCAGAAGATTCTAGTGGGATTGTTTGGTTAGAGGATGGATCCTACAGTGATCTACTGCAATAACAAAAGTTGTATCAAACTCTTTGAGAATCCATTTTTTCATGACAGGTCCAAGCACATAGATATCCGGTATCACCATCTTTGAGACTGTGTGGTCAAGAGGATCATGTTGTTGCTGTATGTTTTCACCGAGGAACAGGATGCAAATATTTTGACAAAGGCATTGTCAAAATGCAAGTTTGAGTTCCACAGAGACAGGATTGGGGTCATTGATAATCCCTTTCTTGTTGAGAGGGAGTGTTGAAAATAGCAATAAGAAATGCTAAAAATAGAATTGCTAAAAATAGCATTGCTATAAATAGCAGTTCAACCAGTGTTGAACATAGCTATAAGGAATGAAAAATGGAAGTGCTAAAAATAACGTTCTATAAATAGCATTTCGGGATACCTTCCTATTTTAGTCAGTCCCTAAACTAAAATAGTGAAGTAAAATTCGAATTTGATCTTAGCAATTATTTGTAAAATAATTAATTAATTCATCTTGAGTTAATTAGTTAAGGAAAATCAAACATGTAGTCTATGTGGGGACATGCAACATTTTCTCCATTAATTGAGGAATTTATCCATCAGTTAAAGAGATAAGAGTGAGTTGTAATTAGTTGACTTAGTTAACTGAGTCAAGTCCAGTTAGATTAATTCAAACAGTTTGTTGAATT
>APFE030819884.1:0-20556 GCA_000404065.3 Pinus taeda | reverse complement strand
TGAGTATTCTCTCATAAATAACTCATGCATGTCAGTTCAGACAGAGACCCAGTTGAGATCAGATGGAGGGGCAATGTACTATTAGTTGCTAGAATATTCCATTGTGAATATTCCTTTCATGCAGAAGGAATTCTTTCCTTGAGGATTGCACAGTTACTTCTTCAGGTTTTGTGAGTGTGATGAGGCAAATTCACACATGTGGCTTCACTAGACCCCAAGAAAAACTGCGCAAGGAAATAAGAGGCTTGGAGGGCTTGAGGAGGACATATACTATGTCTATTCAGTGTATGCTCTGTATTGTCTGATTGCAGAGAGAGCAGGATAGCTTGAGAGCTAATTCTTTTTGTAACTTGAACAAGATTTCCATGTGTATGATAATATAGAGTTGGGGTTTTAGGCTGAGGCTTTCCCCGGGTTATTTTTTCTGTGTTATTTGTGATTGATTTATCATTCTCAGTTATATGTGTTCTCTTGATCTTGCTCAATTCGATTAAGCTTCCACAAAGTGTTGTAGAAGTAGATATTGTATTGTGTTTTAGTATATTGCATAATCTGTTGATCTACAGTGAGAATTTCTACAAAAAATTGGAGATATCCTCATCCTCCATTTCAGTGCTTCAAACTACATTTTGAAACCTTGAAGCTTTGCTTTCTTCACCTTATTGCCTCATTCATAAATACTCATCATTTTATTCCCTCTTTCTTCAGCTATCTTGCAATGCAAAACCTTGACCAACTCAGATTTGAGAACTTCACTTAGGATTGCATTCATGGCTTAACATTGTTGGTGAATGCTTGCTTATCATCTTTTCTTAGTCATGCAAGTGGATTTTCATACTCATTGTGCACGATGTTCCAAACATATGCACCAAGGGACATAAATTAGGTTCATATTTGAACCTTCCAAAATGAATAATTCATTTCAATAAATAATGGGGCTTTGTTTGTGGAACTTCCTTCCTATTTAGTCATTTCTGTGAATCTACCTTCCAACTGTTAGAATGTTGGTGAAGGAACTCACTTTCATACCAATTATTAGTAACAAAGATAATACTAAGAGGGTGGGGAGGCAAGCGTGAATCAATATTATGTACTTTTAAACATAATTATTTAAACCACAATCAAGAATAAAACCATATCACCATAAATCAAACAATAGATACACATGAGACACATATTTTTACATGTAAATCCATGAAGGAGAAAACCACAAATATTATTTTACTTCTTAATGCAAGATTCAATTTTCTATCACATCAAATTTACTGGCACCAACTAGAACGAAGCACCAACTCCCTAATTCGCAAGCACCCACTTGTAGGAAGCACAAAACCCCTTTATTTGGACAAGCACCAACTTGTTAAAAGCTCTGAGTCCAATTATTTGCATCCAACAACCTGCAAGAAGCACCAAACTCCTTGATCTTTATAGGCATCAACTTGAAAGAGGCTCCAACCCCTTGATCTACAAACAATTACTTGCATAAACCTTCATATCCCTCTTTCATCAATTTTCAAACTCACATTTGTAGCTATATGGTTGAAATATTATTGATATAGTTTGTCGAATCTCTGATCTGTCTCTCCATGATTTGTATTTACATGCTTCCTTTTATTCTTTGGTTTAATTGAATAACCTAGGTGTTTAATCTGTTCTTTTATGTGTTTTTTTTATGCAACTTAACTCTCAATGGCTAAGATCCATGATCCATTCCTCTACAATTGACTATAATTTCTTCAACATATTGATTCAATTAAATCTCTCAAAGGATCTTCTTTACAGGTCAAACTTCTTTAAGTTTATTTTATGCAACATGAATCTTATGCTTCAGATATGCACTTTTTGGTCTCATTTTCGCTTCATAAATTCTATTGTTCCTTTGTTTTCTTCTATACATAATGTGATTTGACTTATTTGGGTTATCATATCAGATCTATCTCTAAAATTCTTCTCAAAACTAGTACCTTCTTCTTCTCATCGAACTGCAGATCACCTTTTCTTCATTGCAATACCGACTTTCTTAATATTTTACCCTCACATATCATGTTAATTGTTCTTCCTTATGTGGCTAGGGTCAATTTATTGTTAACTCGTGAGATTCACTTTTTCCAGATTTTCCAATTGTCTTTTATTTTACAACTATCAAATATCAGATGCATGGAACTATTCCTTAACTATTTTTCCGTGATCCGAGGCTTAACTCGAGGACTAAAATCCTTTGACTTCAACCTGGTGTGGGCACCTATCACATCTCATTGTCCATAATTGATTACCAGGTGTAGAGCCATGTCATCACTATGAATCTACCATAGGTCATCACAAGAAAGTGCCAAATCACTGTTTAACCCACGCCATTGCTGTCTGTTACCATATGTGTAATTTTATTAGCATCAAAATTCTGTATCGGGTGAATTTTTTCTTTTAAACCAGGAGCCTATAGAGAGCTTGACGTTGATCAAATAAATCTGATCAAAAGGTTTAAAACCATCAGATCACATCGTGTGTTGGTTAACACATTATCTTTACGATGAACCACACTGGTTGGTTCGAAACGCGTCGACAAATGTCTTTCTATATGTGATTTACGCTGAAATTCTTCTGATAACACATTATCTTCCACACTTGTTCACATCCGATATCAAATATGGACTGCTAAACTGAATTCTTCTCCATGGTTGGATTATATCGGATTCTAGACTACTCCATAAGCTCTATGCATATTGATGTTCGATATCAAATTTGGACCTTGATGCAAAACAAAGTTAGCCATAGGATCCCATCGCATGCTAGATTGAAGGTTAACCTCAACGTAGATTAAGTATCGAAATTGAACCTAAGTCATTCATTTGACTCTTTCTCTACTGTTGGATTACATCATACGTCGTGCTATGGTTTGTACATTATTCCTCGCGCAGGTTGGAATTTGATATTACTCCTCAACCATCCAATCAAAATGATTCCTGTCATGGGAAGTCATTGTGCACAACATTCACAGTAACGAATGCACATGCCTTATGCCTAAAACATATTAGAACCATCGATCTTTCCCATGAATGTGGCTCTTGGCCATCGATTTTCCTTCTCTATTCGCAAAATTACTTTGTGATCTTGCTATGCTCAGGTTTCCTATGCTAATGTGATTTACCAAGTGACCTAATGAGATTAATATTAAACACTAATCAATAGGATAAATGATAAAGTATGTCCACTCCTCTCAGATTTCAATTACACTGGAGTTAAGCTAAGAAACATACATCATTGAAGTTCCCTTAGCAATGAATTTCTAACCCAACATGGAGCTTCTTCATTTGGTATGAGAACCTGCAACAAAAATGCCTACATCCTTTGTGGCGATAGTTCAACAAAAACCTTAATTCGAGTAAGATGATAATAACATAACCACCGTATATACAATAGTGTATTCCAAAAAATATCCCACTGAACTTGATACTGCATGTCATCAATGACAACCACTGCTCAATAATATTGCAACATTTTCTTCCACCGTCATTTCTTGCTAAGGCTTGTGACATATTTATTTCCCAAGTTGAGATATAAATAGAGAATGTTATCTAATTAGTAAGCCAATATTAGCAGTAGAGATGATGCACATGATGCCAAAGCTTGTGAAAGTTGTGGACTAGGGCATAGAAGTGAATAAACCTCATGCTACTTTCTATGTTACTCTCTATGCTACTAGGAGAGCTGTAAGGTCCATTGGAACTTATTAGCAAAGTAATAAATCACTTTGGAACGAAACAAGTGGGGTCGACTGTTTGTTTGAGGTGAATAAATATATGAAATTACATATTAATCGAATTGAAGTGAACATCTAGTGAAACAATATAGCTTATTTCTTTAGATGGCGATGACCAATGGTGTTCTCAAGTCACCTACTACTTCCCAATTATGCAATTATCGAGATGAGACCACTCACCTACTACTTTCAAAATATGCAATTATCGAGATGAGACCACTTTGAAACCCATTAAGAGGGATGTGATAACCAAATTCCATAAATAAGATAATTCAATGTTTCTTTTAAGATCATACAATTTTCTCCAATTTCCCATTAAGAGGGAACATTGGATGTGATAACCAAATTTCATAAATAAGATAATTCAATGTTTCCTCTAATATCATACAATTTCTTCTGATTTTGAATTATTAAATTTCAAAAAAAAAATTTACCTAATTTATTTTATAATTTTATTTTTCTATTTAAAAGATAAGATAAATTATTTGATTATTACATCTATTTTTAAATAATAATATTTTTGTTTGATATGTAATGTGAGTCTTGAGATGGATGACACAATTAACTTGTGGCTCGAGTAGCCACAACCCAGGGGCATCTAAGCCATCAAAATCACTAGGGGATCTTATTTGGCCTGGGCCACACCAACCCTTAACATGGTTGTATTTTCTCCCATAGAGTTTCAAACTAGTGACCTTTACACCATGGAGTGCCTTAATAAAACACCTTGTCACCATTTTCTCTACACCCGGTAGGCTTAAATAATTAAATTTAAAAAAAATAACAAAAATAATATTATTTTTAATATTAAGATAAATAATAATTAACTTTTTAATACAAATATATTTTTAATTAGCTGATGGAAATTTGAAACTCGAAATTCATAATAGCACTAATAAGCTTCCTGAAAAATTAAATTAATTATGATTTAATATATCTCCATACAAATATTTAATAATTTTTTAAAATAGTATACACAGCTTAAAATAATGGAAAGAAAAGAGAAAGGCTATAATTAGATATTAAAAAGATTATAGGTAAAATTTGAAATTATTAATAAATTAGTAAATAATTTTAAATATTATAATTAATGTATTTCAAATAATAATAATTTGAAAAATTACCGTTACTTCTAGATTAAAAAAAAATATATAAAAAAATAATAATTTGTAGTCAATGTTTTGTCAAAGTGGGAAAAACTCAATGTTTGTGTTCAAATTCATAATGAAAGTTTTGTGTGTTAGAAGATAAATACTCAAATACAAAGATTTAAAATAGAAATAATTGTGAAATTATATAAATTATAATATAAATAATATAATATATATATATATAAAAATATATATTATATAAAATTAATTTATGGGAATTTATTATATTGTAATTTTTTCCATGAGATTTTTATTGAGGTACTGACTAAATTCATTGGAGACAAATCTTAGTATTTTCCATAGGTATTAAAAATGATTCTTTTTACATGTTTATAGGACTAAATTCTTACTTATTGAGAGCATAAGCGTATGTAGAAATAATACATTGTGCTATTTGGGAGGCTTTTGGAACAAAGAGTCCACGTAGAGTTAGGATCTCGAAACCAAGTTAGCATCCATTTCATGTTCCTGCTTTTTTTTATTGGATTTCCTGCTTCTTGTGAGAGGTGGTTCCACTGCATTCGAGGAGAAAGATTTCTCAGCACTACCTCCCATGCATGATTTTGCATGAGTTTCTCTAACTACCATAGCTTTTTGGCAAAGCTTTGGGGTAGATCTCTTCATCTTCGCAAGATTGGAGGGTGTCAATGCCAATGCTCTTTCATCAAAATATGACTCTAGACCTAGAGATGCAACTCGTGTAGGAGCTTGCACTTCATTCTCCATAGAGACTTATGTATTTCCCTGATCCTCATTTGGGGTTTCATCAATAGGGGTATCTTCTTCTTTTTTCGAATCTTGAAGAGCCTCAAAAGTATTTTTGCGAAAGGAAGGTTCTAGCATTGGATCTGCTTCAATAAATTTCTATGGGGTTTCAACCTTGTTTAGTTGATTCCTTCACTTTTGTGCTAGTTGGAAACTAACCTATTTAGAAACAAGGGCTTGGGCTTGCTCATCTTTTTTTCATCGGGGGCGGTTTTTGGCAAAGTGTCCATGAGTATGATAATAGTTGCACTTGAAAGGAATATGCTCATAGTCCAATTCTTGGATATGGCTCCATTCTCCTAGATTTATCTTTAGGGTTTGATATAAACCTTCATTGAGGTTTACCTTAACACAGATGCGAGCATAAGAAAAATGACCTCCTTTTGGTTATGGTTTATCCAAATAGCGGTGAAGCTTGTTTCCAATGTATTTTAGTGCACAAGGCTCCCAAATATGAAGGGGGAGGTGTGGCAGCCAAACCTACACTGAAACAATAGTAATCTTGAAACATGGACTGAATTCCAAAGTCCATGGAATGATAAACAGGCCTGTAGACCCCACGAAATATGATCATGATATAAAAATAAAATCTCTTTCTATTTTATTGAGAAAAAAAAGACATAGAAGCCCCTTCTTACTTACTACAAAGAAAGTTACCTGACCTTGAATCTTGGGGGCCCATTATTCTGTGATCCAAGTTTCAATAATTTCTGTATTAGACTACAAGCCCACAAACTTGCCTACCATTACTTTTTCTGAGAGAGCTAAGGCTCTCTTGCATGGATTTAAAGGAGCAAATTCACTGCATGGATCTCAATTAATTTATTCACAAATTTTTGGAGGGGAGAAGGAGACCCCCAAGGTTTCTGAGCCTGTAGTAGGGCTTTGAATGCAACCTCATCCTCTGTGGCACGATGAAAAGAGGAACTATGCAAACACACCACCAAAGAGTAGTCTTGATCGATGATGAAAATAACTGAATCAACTGGGAGTTCATGGGGTTTCGACCGACTAGGACAAAGCAACGGGGCCGCACGCCGTTAGTAAATCATCTAGAAAACCTCACAAAGGGAACCTTGCTCTAGATCTGCGATGTCTCCTACAATACAAGTTAAAATTGATTTCCCTAGACCTACAAAATCATTCCTATTAGTAAATGATATTGAACAAAATCTGCATCCCTATGAATCAAATGTTTCAACTTCCAAGGAAATCTGATTTGCTAAAGCTAGTTGGTGGTGGTCACACACAGCCAGCGGGTAGATCAACAAATCATGAAATGGAAGTAAAGTCTGAGGATTCATACCGAAAGAACCTTTTCTTTGATTTTGTGATAGAAAAACTAAAAATTTGAACTTGCAAAGATGTAGTGGCTAGGGAAACCTTAGCAACCAAGAATCAAGAGATGCAAAGCTCATTTCTTATTTTTATTTTTATATTGATTAAAATATTAAAAAAAATGAAAATAATAAAATTCTTAATCATATAATATATATATTTTTTGGTTGGTTTGATCCATGAGAATTTGAATCTTGTATCTTATGGTTTACATAATACTTCATAATATGATGATCTCTAATTGACCTAACATGCATGTTCATAATCATATATTATTATTAGATGTGTGGTTCACAGACACTGGAGATCGGTTGCTGCTACATCAACGAAAACCATCCAAGAAGATCTACTCGAAGGGATCACATCTTGTTGGCTTATTAGCAAAGCCTAACACCAAGAGCGTCGAGGAAACTTGAACTCATGACCTCCCATTAGCAAGGCACTTTAACGACGGGAACTCGACTAATTGAGCTAACGCTTGGGTTAAGTTAATTGTTTTATTAAGAATAATGAATATATAATTGTTGTATCGAGAGGCACCCTCCAACCCAGTATGGTAGAGATATTGTAATGTAATTTCCTATAAACATTTTGAATTGGTAAAAATAAAATAAACATAACCCTACGCTAAAAAAAAAATAACTTCAAACTAAAATAATAAAAGTACAAATTCTATGTTATTATTATTATTATTTTTATTAACTTTTGTTGGATAATTAAGGTAAACTCGACTTGGTCAAGTTACTGGTGGTTTTTGAACTCCAGGTCATGAGAACCCATGGTATTCATATGGAATATAGCCTATGTAAAGGGTAAATTAAACCAACCTAGATTCATCTCAACTATGGATCTACCAAGCATAAAGAGGGATTAAATCTCTTGAGATACAAACTGTTTTAGAATGAAAAGAGATTTGATCCCTCTAAGCTCTTGGTAGATCCAAAGTTAAGATACATATAGATTGATTTTAATACTTTATGAAAAGCTATTAAATTTATAAAGTATTTACGAAATAAATTTTATAGTGTAAAATTTTTAATATTGTAAATAAATAGCTTGTTATATTTTATAAAATTTAATGTAATTAATTTTAAATTAATAACAAGAGGGGCTACAGGGTAGCTAGTCCCTATCCTATGTGGATGTTCAAAGCAAGATTAAGCAATGTTTAACCTGTTCTAACTGGGAAGCAAAAGATTGATTTTGCCTGATTGAAGCTTGAAGGCAATGTTATGCAATGGTGTCAGGTGCTTCAAGGAAGCTTTGGCTGGAGTGAATCTCCTTGCTGCTGAACAACATTACTAAGCTCACTTGATACAAATGGTTTCATGGATCTGTAAGCTTGTGTGCCTCGACTCAAGAGACCAATTCAACTCATTAGACGGGTGAGCCCATTGCACCATTGAGGACTAGAACCTTACCTCTGGATGCCCCTATCTATATATGGCGACCAAACTAGACGCGCAAAGGAAAGCTACTGATTTTTCGACTGGATTTGGAACTGCTCAATCTCGATATGTTGTTTTGACTGCATTTCTTTAGCTATAAAAAAGGAATACATAAGGAAGAATATACCAAGATCCATCGAAGGGTTCAACCAATTCTTTGCCTGCAGCAACCTATTTGATAAACCATCCACTGTCACATTGTTCTTCTTGTACATATACGTGATGAAAAATATTCAAAAGCACTTGCAATTTCCTTTAACTAATCACTCAAATTGGACATTAAAAGTTGATTTCAGAGATAGATATAGGTTGCAACTCCATCCCTGCATTCTTCAACCAATTCTTTTCCTGCAGCAACCAGATTGAGAAAGCATCTGTTATCACATTGTGCTTCTTGTACACATGCGTGATGAAACAGATTCAAAGGCCTTAAATTGATATTAAGAAACTGATCAATAACATTCATCCAGCTTTTAACCAGCCTTTAGTCCCCATATACTTGCAAATGAGATAAGCTACTATCGAGAGCACATTTGAGGAGTCCAAGATTCATGAATTCATGAGTCTGGCTCCTAATCCTACTTCATTTGAAAAAAGTGTTTAAATATAGAACTATTATAGTTCATACTATCATAGGGCCCAGGCATTCCCCATTAAAACAAACTAATGCTTTCTCTTTATATATGACATCAAGATCTTTATTACCCTTTGAGGTTTATTTAATGATGTTAATGTTGTTGTGTGGTTGCACTAGTGTTGTATTTCTTCATCATTCGCTATGTCCTACATAGTTGTAGGGAATTTCCTTCTATGTGGTTATTGGCCTCTTAACATTTTTTTTAATGTAAAGTTATAATGTATCTAGAATGGAAAATAGTTTAGATATTTTTCCAGCACACGGTAGGCAGATCTACATTCAAAACCCAACTGCTAGGGAAATGGAAACTGCTTAAACTCCAATCAAAACATAAAAACTATGTGCACTAGATCCACTGGCACAAAAGTTCGGAAATAAGAACAACCTACAGAAATTCAAAATGGTGGATGAGCCCTTCTAATCCTGCATAAAATAGAGTCCTGCAAACAAGGAGATCAAGAATATTTGCAGCACACCTAGTCACATATATTTGTATTAACAGGAAAGAAAAAGGACCTTACCTAATGCAATGGACTTGAATAAGAAACTGTAGGGACAAACAGAGATCGACACACATCATTGCACTCTGGGGATTTTCCAAATTGGTGATAGCCGACAACAATAGTGAACAGGGGTCCTAATACCACACCTTCACTCCACTACCCTTACAGTAACACAAGGGAACCAAGGCAAGGAATCTATATATTTTGCTCTGAGCCTACTGCTGTCAAATCTTCTGCTGTCAAGTCTACTAATCATGCTGCGCCACAACAGGAAGGGGAATGCATGTGGAGCAACAGGTAAAGAAACCAACATAAGAATTGTTGGAGTGGTTGATGTCCATAAAATGACAACTGCAATATGTTCACCATTATTTTTACCATGGTAATACACATTGAACAAAATAGGCCTAAAAGGGAAGTATGTTGGGTATCTCTCTTACCATCCTTGTTTGATTGATCGCTGAACTCTTTAAAAGGTTGTTTTCCAAGCCTGTATTTCTACAAATTAAACAAAATAATAAAACAAGTCAAATTCCTACCAGTGTGTGAGATTTAAGCAAAATAATAAAACAAATTAAATCCTTATCAATGTGTAAGATTCATAACAATATGAAATGAAAACTTGTACCAAACCAGCATGTGAACATTCAGAGCCCATACAGTTGACAGTTCTTCTCAACTCTAGTGAGAGAAGTGCATGTAACATAAGAAATTGAACTAGTCTCCAATTTGCAAAACTAATTCTATGAATCTCTTTTTTCTCCTTTTCATTTAAAACCATTGATCAATGTTAATAATTTAATTTATAATCATCAATCAATGTTGTAGATTTCATTAAGTCAAAAATCAAATAGTTGCATGATTATGACCTCAAACATTTACAATGAGAATAATTCATCAAATGGCAGGTAGCTGAAGATGACTTTTCAGGTGGTAAAGTGTAAGCCCTTTCATGCCCATGGGTCTCATGATAGTCTTTGGAGTGGCCTCTGTGAGTCAATAGCAATTATGAGAGAGCATAGAAAATAGATGGATGCCCTTTTCTATAAAGGTCCATAAGGTGTGAAGCGCTAGAAACTTAGGTACGAGGGGAAGTAAGGAACGAAGTAAGAATGTTCTAAATCAACGAGAAAAAGAGAAAGGGCCATCCACGATAAGAAGTAACAACAATTAAGCAAAGCTAATTATGTGGGCTAAAATCAAAGAGAATGTACATAAATTTAACAGAATTGAGGAGGAGAACGAGTATATCATTCTGGGCTTAATTTTAGTCTTGAAATTTAATTAAGAATTGCATATCAAAAGAGCTAATTACATGAAATTACAAAAATAAAATAAATTCCTACAGATCGTCACTAGGCTAATCTAATTTACTCTATAATAAAAAAAGGAAATGGATACAGATACAAAGAGACTACCATCTACAGAAATTACTAGAATCGAAGAGTATAACACCTTATCTAGCTGGGATTGAACCCTTGCACATGCCAGCTGATTCAAAAAGCGTGGTGGAGAATACCATCTCGTGTAATTTGTGTAGACCTTGCTGATTGGGCTATTGTGATTTTTTTCATTTATAATAAACAACTAAAAAACATATATCAAAGAGATTGTACAGAAATTGAACAGAATTGAGGAGGAGAATGAGGATGTCTTTCCATGCTTCAGTATAGTCTAGAAATTTAATTAAAAGTTACGAAAATCGAACCACCTTCTACATATCACTATGCTGATCTAATTTATAATGTAATAAAAAAGGAAAGTAATACAGATACAAAGAGACTACATACACAAAAATTACTAAAATTGAACAGGAGTACATCTCCTTGCCCAGTTGGGATTGAACCCTTCCACATTGCAGCTGATTAAGGATTACCCAGTGATTTTTTTAAAATAAGATATAACAAAAATTAAAGAGAGTGTTGCGTACTTGTATTTTGGCGCCCACCAGTCCTCTGTTCTATCCCCTGAATCCTGTCGAGAGCATGTAGTTGAAAAGATAAAAATGTTGAAAATGAAGTTCACAGCACATATAGGAGGTAGTAATCCTGTGGTTGCATCATGGACATCTAATCAAATTAATAATCTATATTTAGAAATAAAGTGCATCCAATCTAAGACAATATTTCGACATGCATTTTGAAATATGTCATTGAGTAAGGTTACATGTTTTCTTTCCTATCATTCAGTTAGGTTACACATTTTCTTTCCTACTCGTAATTGTTCTGTTGCGTTGCAAGAAAATTATAACCCTTAAGGGGTTTGCTTGTTCTCAGTTTAGGAGAGAGTTGACATGTTTCCTTGCTCTTAATGCTCAGCTCTTTAGGTCACAAGGTTGAAGTAGCAAGCAGGTCCAGGTCCATTTCATTTCATCTCCCAGCCCAGGTTTATTTTGTTGGCATTATGATTCAGGTGTTGTCCTTGATGGCAACTCACTCAGAGGTTTGTTACAGGTGATGACATCTTAATCAGATGGAAAATCCAGTGTAGTAGGTCAAAAGAAAGGTATACGTGGGTTAGACTTGATGAAAGAGCGTATATACGTGGGTTATCTGAGAAAAAGGCGCGTATACATATACACGCAGGTTCACAGAAGGAAAAGTGCGTACATGGTTTTGGTATGTGGTATTTGGTCCATGGTATTTTGGTATTGGTCCATGGTATTTGGTTCGAAATGACGACCCCAAGTATTGGGTCCCAGGTATTGTTTCTACATGGTTTTGGACCATGGTATTGAGAAAAGCCTAACCTATATAAGGAGAAGATCATTAGGCAAAAGGCCAGAGCAAGGAATGGATGTCTGACGAAGTGGGAAGATCTAGTATTGCTGGTTATCGGTTTGTGCTGCTTGGCTCAGGTTGGATATGACAACGAAGGTATAAGTAATTATCTTTAGATCTATACGCGGGTTGTCTCTGGTGAAAGCACGTATACACGCAGTTTTGATATAGTCAAGTAGCGTATTCATTATGAGATTTGGTGTTTCAGGTTACTATTGATTCTAGTGGTTGTTGCAGAGTTCTGGGCTCTGGTTTGTGTTCTGTGTTTTGATGACAGGGTTTCAGTGATTTAGTATTGGGTAATTTAGAAATTTATGATGCAAGTATAAGTTGATGATTGTATTGCTGTAGTGATTGTTTTGTACTTATGGATCCAGTCTGAAAATTTATGAAACGTGGTCCCTGGAAGAAAGAGAAGGTCGTAGCCTTCTGTAGGCCAGCACCTACGTACTAGTATCTTGGCTAGTGTAAGAGCAAAAGGGGTTGTAGCTCCCTTCCAGGAGAAGCTGGAAAACGAGAGAGGGTTGTAACTCTCTGCAGGTTGCAGCCTGCATACTGGTAAAGGACTGCACCAGTACATTGTAAAAGAAGTTTCTTATTAAAGGAAGAAAGAGACGAATTGCAGCAGGTGGTTTTCACCCACATTGGGTTCCACCTTAATCATGGTGTTCATGTATGCTTCTTATGTGTGATGATCTGTACTATTTTACTACACCTGATTACTGTTAATAAGGTTAATAATGTTCTGATGCATTTACTGAAGATAAGCTAACTGAATCATAAGATTACTGCATGTACACTGGTTGCATTTAACACAGTCGCGTATATACGCGGATATACTGAAGTGAAGCCGCGTATATAAATCTGAGTATAAAAAAAAGAAAAGTATCTGATTTGATAATACTGATTCACCCCACCCCTCTCAGTATTATTTCCAACATATTTAAGCCATCCTAGCCCTCCCTTACTTCAATAATGCCAATCGTTTCCCACTTCAATGGCACAACCATGGATGATGGATGACTCGGGCCTGGTGGCATGACAAACATGATCTTTCCTCCCTCTATTTACCCGATCTTGAATGCTCATGATACTGGAAACTACCGCTTGCAGCTAAGGAAGGGTTCTTTCCATTAAGTTAGATACGGGTATTGAAATTGCTAAGGTTGGATACAACTTATATTTGATGGGAGTGGTTGAAAGCGAGTGACAATCCCACTGCGGGATGCCAGCGATCCTTGGGCCTCGATAAAATAATGGTCAACCACCCTTGCCTTGACGTCACAGGAGAAAAAGGCCCGGGGTGTAGAATCCAATAGGTGGCCGTCGGGTGAGAGGGATTTTGAGTTGGGGTGAGCGGTGAGCAATTCGGCAATGTAGGAGAGGGGATCTTCCTCTGAGAGGCAACTTGGGTGTGATGTTGTTTGTTCGAACCAGCATGGTCCCCTTCGTGTATTCTTTAGGGAGGAACAAATGTTCCTTCCCCACAACGCCCTCATTGAGGAAACGGATTAACTCTTTCTGGAGATCCGTTGCCTTGTCAGTTCTATGGTAGGAGGTAGCTCCAAAGCTAGTTGTAACAATGTAGGTGTCGATTCCCCTGGCAATGTTTTTGGCCACCCATTGGTAGCTCCTCTCGACTCTCTCCTTGGCACTCGCCCCATCTAGCTCCACTCTCACCTCCACCCTGTGCACTGTGCGACCCAGACTTGATCAAGACTTATAGGTAAGTAAAGCAGATATTAGAGTTTATTTGAGCCATCCTAGGCAATTTCTGAAGTCGGCTTTCTGGAGAACTTCCATGGCATCCAATAGGTGGCCATCGGGTGAGAGGGCTTTTGAGTTGGGGCGAGCTGTGACCAATCCAGTAATGTAGGAGAAGGGAACCAGATCCCCTGAGGCGATGATTTCTCCTCTCATCTTTATTTCTTTCGTTGAGCAATAACAAGCTACCCAGAGATCATACTATCCATCATACCACACAGAGACACACTTTGTAAGCAAAAATACATACTTTGAATTCAATTGATCATCCAGCAAAGAAAATAGAGGTGTACGAGGCATAATTTCACAGAGCGATAGCAAGCCGCTCAGAGACCGAGACATTGTAGGTAGCTTCGAGGAGGTCAGTTTGCCAAATTCAAAGCCAGTCGTTTACCTTAAACTATTCGTTGGAGATACATGTCCAGTTCACCGAGATGATCTCATCTCCGCCCTGCGCACTATTCGACCCATACTTGATCAAGACTTATAGGTAAGTAAAGCAGATATTAGAGAACTAAGAAACCAATCACTCATTTCTTTAACCAGATTCTATAGATAGTGTTGGTAGCCTCAGCCCCGACTTTGTATTTTGGTAAAATAGGAAAGCTGTTGCACAAAGAATACAGATTGCGGTTGGCTTGACAAGTAGAGTAGTACATGGATGGCTTGACGGAAAAATAGAGTAGTACATGCAGATCGCAGATGACTCGTGTTGTGCAACCGCCACCTAGCTAGCCACCTGCTATGTCTTGCTACTTACAAGCATGTTCTTGAGCTTGAGCTAACATTTAATGCCATCGACTAATGCCAACATTAGATTAGGTAGTATTTTCACGAGTTTGAAAATATCAAGCAAACAAAAAATTATAACCTATTATTTTAGCTTCGGATTAGCTTCGGTCCTCGGGAAGACGCCAAATAACATGATAAATCAATATATGTCTGCAAACTTTGTTTATAGTTAATAAGTCAAGACTAACAAGTAGCTCATATAATACTAAACTCATAGTTTCCGATTACTATAGTCCCATGCCGAGATGACAGGGACTAATAAAGATTATAGTTATTATTAATTTTGTATTAATAATAAAGATTGTAGTTTTTAATATGTGCTAAAAGTTAATTTTGATTTAAAATTAAAAAATATATTAAATTAAAAAATTTCTATTTCCTAATTAAATATTAAGTTTTTAATATTAAATAAAATAAATAGTCTATTATTTATAAAAAATTGAAAAATAATTATATATAAATATTGATGTATTTTATATATTAATTATTATATATGACAGTGACATATAACGACGATGTTTTTGGATTATTTCAATTGTACCAATTTTTTTCCAGATGTACTAAAAATTTTGGCTTTTGTAATGGTAACTTTCAGTTTCCATAAAAAAATGTTGCGAACGTTACTCGATTGCTGGGTAGGGCTCGAATGCCCGAGGTTTCTCGTCGGCATATCAAGTCGTGAATCTATGTGTACTATCACTGCATCTTGTGTTTTTATGTTGGGAGTACTGGAAAAAAATACTTGTAGGTTAGAAGCACACTGTCTATTCTAAGACAATGTTAGAGAGATTAATTCAGAAGGAGAAAATTGGTTTCCAAAGCTTTAACAATCATGAGTTAACAAATATAATCCAAAGTGCACTTGAGAAGTGCAAAAGAGAAAAAAATAGGAAATCAGAATCAAATTGTTTTCCTGTAAATGCTTGGTTTAATGAGAAATGCAAAATGGCAAGGAGAACCTTGAAAAAGGTAGGCAAGGAGAAGATGAATGTAAAGTTATATAAGAAGATACTAAAAAGGAAAAAATATGAGTTCATGCAAACAAGGAGAGAAGAGTTAATATATCTAAGTAAGAATAACCCAAAGCTTTTCTGGCAGGAACTTCAACCAAGGAAGAAGCAAATCAAAAATAATATTACAGCCAATCAATGGTTTGAATATGCAAAGCAACTCTATGAGAAAGAATCAGAGGCAGAGCCTCCCTCCAACATTAACACAACTACAAAGCTCTTCACATTACAGGAGATGGAGATTGGAATTAAGAAGCTGAAAACAGGAAAGGAAAAGGACTTGATTGAACTTAAAGCAGAGTATCTAAAATGGGGAATGAACAATCTTGCACCGCACATCATGGATATATTTAACAACATCATTCAACAAGGATTCCCAAGGGACTGGACAACTAGCCTAGCAATACCCCTTTTTAAAAGTGGAGACATTAATAATCCTTCCAATTACAGAACCATTATGATCAATCCTTTGTTTGCAAAGCTTTTCGGCAGCATGGTATAAAATAGAATCAGCTAGTGGGAAGAAGTAAAAGAAAAGAGGGCAAGAGGATAAGCGGGTTTTAGGCCTAAGAATTCTACAGTGGAACATGGTATCACATTGAGTCACATTGTTGAAAAGGTTTGGGAGGACAAAGAAGAAGCATTCTGCTACTTTGTTAACTTCAAAAAGGAATTTGACATAGTATTTAGAGATAATTTGTGGCATAGAATGGAAGAACTTGAAATTCCTTTGCATTATAAAGCCGCCATCCATAGACTTTATGAAGAGGTGAAAGTAAAAATTAGAACCTCAACAGGTATTTCAGAAAGTGTTAGAAGTGACATTGCAGTCAAGCGAGGTTGCCTTCTATCTCCTACTCTTTTTGGCTTATATATTGATAAACTAGAAGAGTGGATAAATATGCAAGGTGGAGATGGTGTTCAGTTGAGGGAGTTTATGATAAAGCTTCTTTTATATGCGGATGATATTGTATTGATTTCTAAATTGGCCCATGGATTTCAAATGCACCTATATGCCATTGAGCATTTTTGTAGAGAAGTGGGGATGAAAGTCAATACTAGTAAGACCAAAATAATGATTTTCTCTAATAAAAGGAACAGAGCCAACATATGTTCTTCTTTGAAGGCAACATTCTTGAAGAAGTAAATGAGTACAAGTACCTCGGGATTGATTTCAATAAAAAAACTTAATTGGGAGGACTGAAAGAAGAGAATTTTAGGAGGGTAGAAAGCATTATATGCTCTTCAAAACAGATGTAGAGAGACAAAGTTATGGGATTGGAAAATGACTAAAACACTTTTTGGACTCCTAGTTTGTTCAATGATGCTATATGGGTGTGAATTGTGGGCTAACAGCACCCCTGTATCAAAATGGAAGAAAATTGAGAAAATCCAAAAATGCTTTATCATGAGCAAGTTCAAAATAAAAAATTCGGTATCTTATGAGATAATGTTGAGCGAAATAGGATAAACTCCCATCAAAGCAATTGCTATGGTGCGGCTCATAAGATATCTACAAATAATTGAGAAAATGGGTGTAGGTAGATGGCCTAATGTTATTTTCAATGAAGACATGAGTGAAAGAAAGAAAACATGGATGAAACAAAACTACATATGGATGCAAAAATGGAATATCTACCTCAATGAATGTCCCACAAATAATAAGGAGCTAAAGGAGTTTGTTATAGAGAAGTTTCGTAAACGGGTATGGGGAAAAGAGTTGGGTAGAAAGAAGAAGTATTACATTGAGAAATTCAACCCTACATGTGATCTACCACAAAAAGAGTTCATTGGAGCTATCATTCCATGGAGGGCAAAGGTTCATATTGCTCAATTAAGAACAAACTCGCATAAACTTCGGTGTGAACTAGGATGTTGGAAAAGGCCTAGAGAACCCTGAGAAGAACGAGTGTGTACATTTTGCACGTATAGGGTAGTGGAATCGGAGAAACATTTCATTTTGGAATGTGATGCATTCAAAGACATCGGAGAAAATTATGGGAATATGTTAGCATCGGTTTCTTGGCATTGTCTGTTTAGTGAGGGGATTGTTGGAAAGTTGGGCCAGCTCATCATCAATTTGAACAAGAAAAGGATTGAATTGCAAAAGACGAAAAGCACAAAACTAATAGTCTCATAAACTATTTTTAGTCTCATGGACATTAAAATATCATTTCATTTCATTTCATATCTCTTGTTTTGTTTCATATTTGTTTATAAGGTCAAAAACCCCAGAGGGCTAGGTTCCGTGCAACAATAAGTGTGGGTTCTTTGGTAGCTCTACCACCATGAATATGTGCTCAAAATGCTACAAAGATCATTTCTTGGCCCAAGCCCAAGCATCTACAATTAAATCTGTGGTTGAGAAATCCTTGTCAGTCGACATTGGCAGTGGAAAATCCTCGAGATTCGATGTTTCTAGGGTTCAAAACCTTGCAAAATTTGTTGGGTCCATTCTTATAGGATGGGAATTATGTGCCTTCTAAAGAGCCGCTGAGGGTTTCAAACTGATGCTAATATTGCAAGAAGCATGTGGGATTAATGATTTTCAAGTGTTGGTGCAGTTACATTTTCTATTCTTTGCGCATTTATTTAGAAAAGCATGGATGCTAGTTTGATTACAAGGAGGCTGGGTGTCAAGAGATCGAGAAAGCTAATCCTATGGTGAAAGATGAAAAAATTTAGAAGATTTAGAGATCATGTTAGGTTTTTTTTTTGAATTAGGGTTATGGGTTAGGGTTTGGAAGTGTTAGTCTCCAAGGTGCCGCATATTTTTGGTGGCTCTTAACTGTCACATTCACACTGTTATTATATTGCGACATTCTATATGGGATATGGTGATGTTTGTACACTTTTTTTCTTTGAATTTTAATTTTAATTCCTCTGGATCTAGGTTATGTTTCAATACATTGAATTTGCGATTTTGAAATGGGTACAGGTTAGTGAATTTTCATTGATGACATTGATTTGGGTCTTTAATTTTTTTTTGATAATTACCATATCCACAAGGATTTTTTAAGAATCAAAATTGATATTTGAAATTATTTAGAAACATATTAACTATGCCATTTTTTTTCATTTCTCTAAGTGAATACTTTGATAATGATTTTTTTTTAGTTTATTTTTATTTTCGTTCTGGAAAGAATTCCAGTGACAATTATTTATGTATCTATTTCTAATGGGTTGCGATAGGGTGGACATTCTAGAAGAAAATGTTGAGCATTAGGCAAGTCAATTTAAACTTTTTATGTATCAAGAGTTGGCAAGGAAACATATTCTATCTAGTTTTATCTCCGATAGTTTTTAAAATCCAATTTCATATAGTATGCTACACCTGTAACTTTTATTTATTATTTTTGGAATGGAATATCTGATTTGATTCAAAACAAAGTTATGATTAAGAGAAAATTTAGAGGATTTAGAGATCAGGTTAGGGTTTTTATTTGAATTAGGGTTATGGGTTAGGGTTTGGAAGTGTTAGTCTCTAGGCTCTTGCATATTGTTGGCGACTCTTAACTATCGCATTCACATTGTTATTAAATTGTGACATTCTATATGGGTTATGGTGACGTTTGTACATTTTTTTTTCTTTGAATTTTAATTTTACTTCCTCTGGATTCAGGTTATGTTACAATATGCTGAATCTGTGATTTTGAAATAGGTAGATGTTAGCAACTTTTGATTGATGACATTGATGTGGTTCTTTAATTTTTTTTTTTTATAATTGCCATGACCACAGGGATTTTTTAAGAATCAAAATCGATATTTTAAATTAATCAAAAACATATTATGCCACCTTTTTTCATTTCTCTAAGTGAATAATTTGATAGTGAAATTTTTTAGTTTTTCTTTTTTGTTGGTTTGTTTGAGAAAAAAATCCAGTGACAATTATTTATGTATCCATTTCTAATAGGTTGCAGCAGGGTGGACATTTTAGAAGAAATTGTTGAGAATTAAACAACTCGATTTAAACGTTTTATGTATCATGAGATGAGTTGGTGAGGAAACACATTCTATCTAGTTTTATCCCTGATAATTTTTAAAATCCAATTTCATATAGTATGCTGCACCTGTAAATTTTATTTATTATTTTTGGAATCGAATATCAGATTTGATTCCAAACAAAGTTATGATTAAGGTATATGTTGGTGAATTAAATGAATTTACATTGGTCAAGATCAGTCTGTGAGATATCGATTTGTCAAAAGGTTGATACTATTTTTTAAATAGTTAACGCTTCTTTCTTTTTTTTTGTATATGGATTGTTTATGTCACTCTTTTTGGCAATAATATAAGTTTGTTATTATTAATTGCTTTATTTCAACCTCAAAACACATTATGACTTTCATATAAGGCATATTTAAAGTCGAGTATGAAATTGCGGTTGTAATTGACAATTTGAATTTTGAGATTAGGTCTTGCATTAACCTGTGTGGCCAAGGATTATTTAATTTATGGGACCCACACGTCAGATTAAAAGGAATTTTTGTATTAAAAGGAATTTGTAAATGGATGACCTATGTAACTCTTACAATTTTTTTTTTTAATCTGGTGCTTGGGTCTCATAAACTGGTATTCTATATGTTTTTAAAAAACACATGTATAAGAATG
>APFE030819882.1:0-13701 GCA_000404065.3 Pinus taeda | reverse complement strand
CTAATAAATACCGGGGCAACCTTCCAGAGAGAAATGGATATCACCTTGCAAGGTCTTATGATTCAAGGTGTGGTGGTCTACCTAGATGATGTCACCATTTGAGGAATATTTTCAAAATATGTCAGAAATATGGAATCTCCCTCAACCCTATGAAGAGTATATTTGCAGTTTTCAAAAGTAACTTGCTTGGTCATATAATCACAAAGAATGGAATCACCATAAATCCTGAATGTGAAAGAGCTATAGCATAGATCCCTTAGGTGAGCACCAAAAAATGTATGTAATATTTCCTTCGAAAAATTAATTTTCTTTGCAAATTTATTTCAGATTCTGCACAAATTGTCAAACCTTTACAGAATATGATAAAAAAGGATGCATTATTCAAATAGAATATAGATGGAAGGTAATCTTTTAATCGCATTAAAATAATAATCGTGGATTCTCCTCACTCTCCAATGCAGAGTTCAACAAGGACTTTATATTATACTCTTTCTCCTCAGACTTGTCATTGGCTGTGATCCTCACACAAAAGAATTGCGACGATGACGAATGACCTATGTCCTTCATGACTACAAGGCTCCAAGGTGCAGAGATAAATTACTAAACATTCATAAGCAAGAATACATAGTCTACAAAGTGGTGAAACACTTCAAACCACGTCACAGTAATGCTTCCACACCCCACCATCGTATCCCTCTTCATGCAATAGGAACTAGGTGAGAGGAGAGCCAACTAGATGACTTCCCACCTAGAATACAATTTGGAGTTCAAGCCCTCCCACACTATGAAAGGGCACGGGTTCTACAAACTAGACATCAAGGCAGCTGATAAAAAAAATATAGAGTCTGATCAACTAGTCCCAAAGAAAGAATGGTGGGAACATGAAATAAAAATGTATCAAAATGAACTTCTCGTCCCACATGACTCCTCTTCATGGTACTCTGATTTAAGGCAATACCTAGTGCAAGCATCTCTACCCAAGACTAAGACCTGAAGTTCTATTTCACCTAGTGGGCCCAAGATTGGTAGCCCCATATTCTTCCATAGCCTGATTTTTGTTTTCCTAGATAGTCGTCGCTTTCCTTTCAGTATAGTTTGTTGTTTCATTTCCCTTCAGGATAAGTTTGAGATGGCAGGTAGAGGATAGAATGACCCTACACATTGGTTCCCATAGATGTTCTACAGAACTATTTTTAAACAAGAATTAAGTTGCAGAAAAAAATCTAGTGTGCCAGATTAGCATTAGTGGGGAACTCGAAGGTACACACAACCTTCGTTCCTGTTTGCATCGGTCTCTTCCATATGCTTAGATGGCTCATAACTTGTGAATTTTTCTAGATCACCCCTAGGACTATGAAGTAAGGGGATACTTAAGAAACCTTTTGACCATACATAAATTTCGGGAAAACAATAAGGTCTCTGAAAAACCAGAAACAACCTCTTTCCAAGTCAAATAAGTCAGGATCCCTCATCCACCCAGGCTTTAAGCAACCATCAAATAAGTGCAGATAATAATATACAAACAGGTGCTAATGAGCACATCCATTCATTCATAATAAGGGCTAAATGATCGAGAAAGGCTTCCCGCACAAAGAGGTGAGGCAACGACTCCACCAGTGTATTGACCAGGGTTACTTGCAGTGGGGAAACATTCAAGATTTCTAGACTCCATTGGGGTACTTTTCAGGCTTGCTGGCATTGGGGCAACACTAGAGTACCATGAATGCTATATTGAAAAAATTTCAAGCTCATATTATAACTTCAAGTTTCCTTTTCCTTCCCAGGATAGCAACAGGTAGTACCCTAGCTTGTGTGATAATGACCATTTTTGGCAAGATTGGAAAGCCAACCGGTTCAAAGGAGAGAACCAAATACCATTAGTGGGACCCAAATCTCCATAAAGAAATACTTATTTAAGTCCCCTTGATCTAGGCCAGAAGGCGTCATAGGTCCTGGAGTCTCCCAGGGAATCGCCAATTGTTGTAGTTACTACAATAACCCCTTCAAAAATATGGAAAAACTAAAATTTTCGGAGCCCCTGTATCATGCAAAGCCACCGACACCACTAGGATCTCCTCAAAGAGTTCACCAATCTTGAAGAACCTCGTAAAATTCTATAATTTCAACTTTGTAAAGCTAAGTCACTAGTTACTACCTAAGGTTGGTCGGTCGTAGTTACATAATGGATGTAAGTCTAAATCTTGCGACTGATGCGACCTGTGTGATTCACTAGTCGCATAGGTCACGAGGTCACATCTATCTCTCTTGGACATCAATGTGACGATGTGACCATTGTGACCTCGTGGCTGGATGGTTGCAAGGTCGCACATACCTCACTCACTCATGAACGCAACCATTCAACCCTTGCGACGTTGCGACTATGTGGTCACAAGGTTGCATAGGTCGCAAAGTCGCATGTCATACCCATGCAACCTTGCATGAGCGACCAAAGTTATATAAGGCAAGGTTGCCCATTCTCATTATAACTTCTCTTTTGGTTATATAGAAGGTGAGGAAGGCTTGTGACTTGGCCATGTGTTTTACTCCAGGTAAGTGACCTTTTGCCTTCCTAGTAATCATGATTATTTTCCCAGGTGTCTTTGTCTGCATCCCTAGCCTTCTGCATCCCATGCCTTGGGAGTTTTAGCCCATCTAACTTTTCATTTTCACCTCATTTCCCAAAATTAGTTTCCCTTGCTAATTCCACTCTTCCTAGACCCAGATCTTGCCCATTTTTCGACCTTAACCTTCCAATTTTTCACTGGTAAGCGTAAACCTACTTCCCTGAAGAATCCTAGACCTCATAAAGCCACAAATTTTTTTCCTTGATCCTCTTAAAATCTATCATGTGGCTTGAGACCACAATATCTCTTTTCATGCAACTTTGTGACTTGTGACATTGCCATGACGTAACCGTGTGACTTGCGACCCTGTGTCCTCCATTGACTTGTGACTTGTGACCATACTACCCCATCAACCAAACGTGTGACTTTGTGACCCCCACTAATATATGAGCTCTATTAATCTATGACCTATACTACAAGTCACTTAGTCGCATTTTTATCCTTGCGACCTTGCCACTTGCCTCCCCTACGACTATCTTACCACCTCCTAAATCTTCTTTTATTTTGCAGTTTTACTTGATTTCATGTCGTCTCTCTCATCGTGGGATTGTATTTTTTACATTTCAAACGTTGTGGACCTTGAGTGCATATCCATCTCTTACTTTGAGGATGAAATGGATCCCCGACCACTAACGCTGCTCACAGAGGCTTAGGAAGTGGGTCATGGGAGGTTGACCAAGACGAGAAGCCACCCTTCTTTGGGGACATACCTTGCCAAATTATTAAAACCATAAGGCTCTCCTGGTACAACATCTATGAGGAGTTTTCAAACTTAAACAATTTGGAAACCCAAGAGGAAGGTGCAGCCCACATTAGAACCCCTCATCCAAACGGAACTCAAGAAATTGTTGGATGCTCACATCATATTCAAGATCAGGCACTCTACATGGGTATCCAATCTAGTGCTAGTAAGAAAGAAATATGGAGAGATACATATGTGCATTGATTTATGAAACCTCAACGAGGCCTCAGTTAAAGAAAACTACCCTATCCCCTCCATCGAGAAAAACCTCCAAATTGTCTCGGGATGCAAACTATTCTCCTTGTTAGATGGCTTCTCTGGTTACAATTAGCTCCTAGTTGTTGAACCCAATCAGATCAAAAAAACATTCCGAATAAAGTGGGGGACATTTTCATTTCAACATATGCCTTTCGAGCTAATAAATGTTGGGGTAACCTTCCAAAGAGCAATGGATATCTCCATACAAGGTGTCATGGGTCAAAGCATGGTGGTCTACCTAGACGATGTCACCATTTTCTGAAAGAAAAGGGGTGATCAACTCCAACATTCGAAGTAGATTTTTTAAAGATGTCAGAAATATGGAATCTCCCCCAACCCTAAGAAGAGCATATTCACAGTTTTCGAAGGAAACTGCCTTTTTCACATCATCACCAAGAATCAAATCACTGTAGATCATGACCATGTAAGAGCTATAGCACAAATCCCCTGACCAAGCACCAAGAAAGGTACGCAATCTTTCCTTCGTGACTACAATTCTCCAAGGTGCAAAGATAAATTACTTGAACATTCGTAAGGAGGCATACAGAGTCTACAAAGCCATGAAACACTTCATACTATACATCCTAAAAAACCGTGTCAGAGTAATGGTTCCACACCCCGCCATTAGATTCCTTTTCATGCAACAGTAACTAGGTGAGGGGAGAGCCAACTAGATGACCTCCCTCCTAGAATATGATTTGGAGTTCAAGTCCTCCCACACCGTGAAAGGGTACAAGATCTGTAAACTAACCACCGAGGTGGGTGATCAACAAAATACAAAGTTCGATTGACCGATCATGGAGATAGAAGGGTGGGAATATGAAATTTAAATGTACCATAATGAACTCCTCAACCCACACAACTCCTCTTCATGGTACTATTTTAAGGAAATACCCAGTGCAAGGATCTCTACTCAAGACCATGTGCGCCAAACCGAAGGGAGTCCTCAAGCTTAAGGCTGCCTCACATCAAATGGTTCAAGAAAGCCTTTTCAGAAACACCACCTCAGCATACTACTAAGATGTTTAGAATAAGATGAGGCTCAACGAGTGCTCAAAAATCTACATGATGGTCTTGCAGGAGGTCGCTATGTAGTAGAAACCACGACCCATAAGATCATGTCGGTAGCTTTCTACTCTCCCACATTCTTGAAGGACACACATTCCTATGCTCGGAAATGTCCCATATGCTAGAAGCACACAAGTATGCAAGCTAGATCACCCACTCCACTCCAACCCATAGTAGTTAAGGAACCTTTTCAGCAATGGGGGTAGGTGAAATCATGTTGAACTCATAAAAACAACACATGTATATACTTATAGCCACCAACTACTTCACTCGATGGGTAGAGGACAGTCCATTGCAGAAGGTTAGCGATGATGAGGTAATATATTTCATTAATCATTACATAATATCTAGGTTCAGTGTTCCAACCTCACTTGTTTTTTATAATTCTACATATTTTTTGTCTTTAAAACTGTATGAATTTTCTTTCAAAAATAATATCGTATTAAAACTAAAGACTAAAGAGAAATTTCCCATTCATCAAGCCTAGATTAAGATGTGGTTTGACAAGAAATCTGCGTGGTCATGCAAGTTTAATGTGGATGATCTAGTTCTTGAATGGGATCGGGTCCATGAGGATAGGGGAAAAAACATGAAGTTCCAAGCTTTGTGGATTGGCTCCTGTAGATGCTCTACAGAACCGTTTGCTCACTGAGACTTAAGTTATGGAAAACGAAATCTAGTGTGTCAGGTTGGCAGTAGTGGGGAAATCGACGAGACATGTAGCCTTCGTTCCCGTTTGTGTCACCTTGTTCTAGTTGCTTACATGGAAAATAATTTGTGAATTGTTCTAGCTCACCCCTAGTACTAGGAAGGAAGGGGAGGTTAAAGAAACCTTTTCAGCATACATATATTTCGGGAAAACAATAAGGTCTCTGAAAAACCAAAAATAACCTCTTTACAAGTCAAATAAGTCAAGATCCCTCGTTCGCCTAGGCTTTAAGCCACCATCAAATAAGTGCACATAAGAATAGAAAATAAAGTGCCAATGAGCACGTCCATACATTCATAATAAGGGCTAAAGTACTGAGAAAGGCTTCTCGCACAAAGAGGTGAGGCAACGACTCCACTGGGGTACTGACTAGGCTTACTTGCAGTGGAGAAAAATTTGATAATTCTAGGTAGTGATTCTACTGGGGTACCACAACGAACGACCTATATCCTTCATGACTACAATGCTCCAAGGTGCAAATATAAATTACCTGAAGATTCATAAGCAGGCATACATAGTCTACAAAGTGGTGAAATACTTCATACCATACATCCTAAAAAATCGCGTCATAGTAAAGGATCCACACCCCGCCATCAGACTCCTCTTCATGCAACAGGAACTGGGTGAGAGGAGAGCCAACTAGATGACCTCCCTCCTAGAATATGATTTGGGGTTCAAGCCCTCCCACACCATGAAAGGCCATAGGCTCTGTAAACTAACCGCTGAGGTGGCTGATAAAAAAAAATATAGAGTGTGATCAACCGGTCCTCGAGATAGAAGGGTCAGAACATGGAATTGAAACATACCAGAATGAACTCCTCAGCCCGCATGAATCCTCTTCATGGTACTCTTTTAATGCAATATCTAATGTAAGGATCTCTACCCGAGACTATGTCTTCCAAATATAAGAGAGCAATGAGGCTTAAGGCTGCCGCATATAAAATGGTTCAAGGAAACCTTTTCAGAAAGCACCACCTCATCATACTACTAAGATGTTTAGAATAAGAGGAGGATCAATGAGTGCTGAAAGATCTACATGATGGACCTGTAGGAGGCCACTTTGCAGTCAATATGACGGTCCATAAGTTCATGCGGGCAGGTTTCTACTCACCCACATTGTTCAAGGACGCACATGCCTATGCTCAAAAGCATCCCATATGCTAGAAGCACACAAGTAGGCAAGCAATATCACCTGCTCCACTCCAACCCATAGTAGTTGAGTAAGCTTCTTAGCAACGACGGTTGGATTTCATAGGTGAGATCATGCCAAACTCATCAAAACATCATAGGTATATACTAATACCACCAACTATTTCACCCGGTGGGTGGAGGACAGACCATTGCGGAAAGGTTAATGATGATGAGGTAATATCTTTCATTATTAAGTACATAATAGCTAGGTTAAGTGCTCCAACCTCACTTGTCTTTGATAATGCTACATATTTTCTCTTTAAAACTGAATGAATTTTCTTTCAAAATCAGTATCATATTAAAACTAAAGACTAAAGAGAAATTTCCGATTTATCAAACCAATATTAAGATGTGGTTTGACAAGAAATATATCAATGTATTCCTTGAGAAGTCATCTATAAATGATACATAGTACACAGACTTACACAATGATGGAACGTTCATAGGTCCAAACACGTCACTGTGTACAAGCTCTAATATATGTTTCGTCCTCTTACCACCAGACGGGAAACTCACCCGATTCTTCTTCCCATATACGCAATTTTCATAGAAATCAAAATCCAGAGAGCTATTACTCATACCTTCTACCATACCTTTACCATGAAGTATTCAAAGGCCCTTCTCTCCAATATGTCCAATCCTTTGATGCCACAACATGGTCTTCTCTCTAAGAGACCACTAGATTTTCTACTCCATTTTTAGGAACCATAGAACTATTGCACCCGTCAACAACAGTGGCTACCTTGCAGCTTGTACAGAGTTCCAATTGTGAACTCCCCACATCAATACCAGTGCTCCTCGAACTATCTTGCAAGTATCCTTTTCGAACACTTGTTCGATAACTTGCTTACAGAAATCAAATTTCTAGCCAATGCAGGAATATGTAGAACACCCGGAAGGGTTCTAACCCTTCCACCTTCCAACTTCAACTTTACTTTTCTGCGACCAATGATTCTAGCCTTCCTCTCATCTCCTAAGAAGACATCACCACCATCGTATTTCTCATCCTCGCAGAACCACTCCCTATGGTGAGTGAACTGCAAGGATGCACCTGAGTCAATCAACCATGCCTCATGATCTACATGTGTACTTGAAGAAGCCAAGTACACATCCCCACCTTCATCATAGGTGGTTTTCACCTGTACAGAAGGAGCATCATCAGATCCCTTTCCTTTATCAAGAGCTTTAGATTTACACTCCCCTCTGAAGTGCCCTTCCTTTCCGCATTTCCAGCACACCACCTTTATAGGTTTTATTGGAGATTTAGATCTCCCTCTAGATTTAGATCTCCCACTTGATGATGTACAGGAAAACGGTGTACACGCACAACAATCTTTGATAATAGCCCTGTCAATCTCAGTGATAAAAATCAAAGAAAAATTGTAACTGAATAATCCAACCCTAACTCTCACATTAACAAAAGAAAATATAAAGGTAAAATAGCTACTCCAAAGATATAGAATACCTCTTCTACGCAGAAGACAAAATGACAGGCTTTTGCTATGCCAAAATCCTTTTTCTGAATATTATTTCTCCCTGATGCTTCTACAAAGTGGTTGTTAGCGATTGTTGTTTCTCTTGGACGCTTCTACAATATTATAAAGAAAACTGCAAGTTGAGTTATTTTCTTTATGAGATCAGCTGGCTGTTCCAAGTGAAGTGTTTATGACGGAGTCAATGAGCCGACCCTTCCTTTATTTGGTGAGTGTTCCCCGTCTTCGAGATACGCTAATAACCCCGTCTTATCTCCAAGCCACATAGCTTTAGCTTTAACTTCAATGGACATCCCAACTCATTAGGGTGTTTAGTTGAGTGGTAGGGGATGGTGGTTTTCTTTAATATATGGTTATGGTTATAGTTAGTTGAGTGGTTAGGATAGTGGTTTGTTTTTAATATATGGTACGTGTGACACTCATCCTTGCCACTGATTTTCTCATCTGAGCTTCTACAATCGGGACAGACATGTTGCATTTGCTGTATCATGCCAGGAACCAGTTTCCTAATAAATACCTTCATACCAGAAATATTTTGAATTGAATAAAATATTTCAGAAATGTGCAATTAATATAAGAAACTGAATCTCCAAAAATCTGCCCAGTGAATTTGAATTGCGAATTTGAATTAAATTAACTTCACCAAAGATTGAATCATCATATTCCGATTAAGGGATGTTGAAAATATGGGAGCATTGACAAACTAGTGAATAGTGGAATCCCACGGTGTCCTCGTTGATTAAAAAAGAGTTGGTCCTCATAACTGGTCATTCACAACGACTATATCGTGCATTTGGCATAATCACTTCATAGGGGTGATTTCAATCTATTCCAATAAATTGAGATTGTAACAATATAATGAGACGGAATTTAGTTCAAATCATAGTTTGATATATCCCTATTAGCTTGTTCATCTCCTTTCACTCATAAATATTATATAAAATTTTCACAATATATCAATAGAGAGTTACGAGAACAAGAAGACATCACAAATAGCATTATATTACGTGAATTTTTTTTAATGGAAGGTTACAAATATGTTATTAATATATATAATTAATAAAAATTATAAGTTAAAATAAAAATATGTAAATGAGAGTAAATGTTTTGTTTAATTTTAGTTTTATTAAATATTGGTTATAAATTAATTATTTAAAAAAAATACAGAGGCTTTTTTAATTTTGTGATTTTTTTTTTATTTTTTATTTATATGAATATTTGTTATATTATAGAATTAGCTTAATGCCTAATCATATATTGGTGATAATTTTGGCTAAGTTAAGATGAATCTATCATATAATTTTGGACTAGGTTAAGATGAATCTATGGTATATTTTTAATGTATTCAAATGATTTTTTTTTTTATTATTGTAATATTGACATTAAAGGCAGATGAATTGTTTTTTGTTTTTCAAGGAAAGTTATAGGGGCCAATGTTTCCAAGTGAGCTAATTTTCTGTGGTTTTCTAAAAAAAAAAGATTTGTGAATTTCCGTTTATTTTAAAAATGATTCACCTAAATTTTATACTAATTTAGAGACTATAAAACAATTAAAAAATTTAGTATTCTTACAAAAATATTGCTAAACATTTTTTAGCTTAATATTGAGGATTAATAAGATTTTCTAACATTTTTAAACTTGGAAATTTTTTTCCATCCTTCAAATTTTCCATGTTCAATTTGAAGAAAATTTTCGGTCTTTAAAATTTCCATACCCATTTTAATTTAGATACATAATTCATACATTTAGTTAATTCAATTTAAATGCAAAAAAACCTCATTCTCCTAGTTGCAATTAAGCTTAATTTATTCAATTTATAATAATAAATAATAATTTCAAATGAGTGGCCATTAATTTTGCTGGTACGTTTGTGTTGACTATGAATGTATGCTCTAAAACATAATATCTGAAAGTCTAACTTGTGAATGGGGACCAAAGCGATACATTGATTGATTTAATAATAGCGCAATATAAGAGATTTAAAGGGACCAAACATTGAAAGATTATCAATTTCATTAACATTGTATCCCAAATGAATTATGTATCCCAAATTCTAATTCATGAAGCTAGACCAAAGTGATACATAGATTGATTTAATAATAGCACAATATAAGATAATTAAGGGGAACAAAAATTGAAAGATTATCAATTTCATTGCCAATAAAGTTAAGGGTAAAGTGATTTACAATCAATTGTCTCTCATAATAACTTATTTTGAACATAAAATTTTAGTTAATGAAATGAACATATAAGAATAATGAGTAAAAAGAGAATAATAAGATGTAAGTGGAAAATATTTAACAACAATTTTTTATTTATTTGTTTATTTATTTATTTTTCAATATGTCAATCATCTTTTTTACCAAATGTAATATGGATTTCAATTTTATAAATCAAGATGTGCTTATTGAATTAAATAAGCTAAACCAAAAGTTTCAAGAGGATCATTTTGACATTACATCTATTGAAACAACTTTGGATATCACTATTAGCTTGCTTCATAAGCGATTTCTAAGAGGCACATTTGGGGCAAGTGCAATGCATACATCATCCTTCTTAAACGAAACACAACAAAGAACTCTTGAGTTTGTAGATTACACAGATATAGTACATGTACATGAATTGAGGTCTGAGAGTTTGCCAAAGTCACAAAGATTAGGGACACTAGATGACTGCATTACGCTGGGAAAGGCTTTTGTAATGAAAGTGATTGACTCTCTAAATGCAAGGTTCACAAATTTACCTATTTTTAATGAAGCTAAGTTTTTTAGTCATCGTAATTATTATGAGGATATGGATGACAAAGACTCTCAAACAAGAATATGGTTGACATGTTTATGTGAAAAATTTGGTGTTGGAGGCTTGCTTGTTGTGGACAACATTAAATGTATGGGTAGAATGGATGGATTTATATGTACTATGTATACATCTTACCCAAAAAAGCATATGTTTGGAGCGTGGGATCTATGTGGAGGTGAAATTAAATGATTTGAAGGATTTCCATGCTTAATGTAGCTATGGCAAGCAATTCTTGTTATTCCAGCTAGTACAACAGTTTTGTGAAAGAGGTTTTTCAAAATTAAATCAGATAAAAAATGAGGATAGGTCAAGGCTTTCTTTAAAAGCATTGGATATGTTAATTTTTATCCCTTTCAGTGCACCTCATCTAAATTAGGTAGATTAGAATGCTATTTATGATGAATGGAAAGAGATGAAAACTCGAAAACCTCTTCCATTATAAAAATAGATTGAAAGAACTAGTAAGTTTCAGTGTTTATTACCATCATTGTCTTACTCTATCGAGCACTTGAATGAACCATTTTGGTAAGTGAATTTTTTTAGTTTTATACCATTTGCATTTTGTAAATGAAAGCATAACCATATTTTTCAACTTTGTATGTGAAGTTTTTCTAACACATATTGAATGTAATCATTGTAGGATATTGCACAAGATATGTTAAGTTGGAGGGCCACAACTGTCAATGTTTTATAACTGAAAGAAAAATCTATCTTAGATCAATTTTGCGGACAAGTATAGGGACTGTAGTTCCAATAATTTTAGATGTGCAAATATTGGAAGTCTCAGGATTCCAAAAGAGTTTTAATAGACAATAGAATAGTGATTTGGTCAAATTTGAAGTTTATAAGCTAGAATTACATTGATACTTCCTATATAAGCTAGAATTTTTTTTTAATTTTATAAATGACACCTTCCATATACTTTTAATGTAAGTATTTTTGTTTCTTCGTATTTTTATTTTTATTTCAATTTCATTAAGATGTAATTATGTATATATGTTTATTTTTTGTACTCATATGGAGTTTCCCAACTATGATTTTGTCCCTATAGTTGGTTCAATTGTGGCTGAGTTCAAGGCTTGCGCAATATGATCTTATGTCGTTACATTTCTCAATCACACGTGTAATAGTAATTCATATACTAATGCAGCCTTTGACATAGTAGTATCTTTTTGTTTGTGAAAAATAAAAAGAAATTTGAAAATAATTTACTATTGTCAATTGAATTTCCTTTTTTTCTTATGCTTTTCATTATAGAAGTGTGACCTAGATATGTGCCCTTCTAAATGAAATTAAGACCTTTCCTTCAAATTTGATCACTGCATGGGACATGAATTTTTTTCTTGGTTTCATTTTGAACTTTCTAAACTTGAACGCCCTCTCCGAAAAGAAAAATTTAGTTTCCCAGTTTATTGCCCCACTATCTCCGAGTTCCTAAATCTTTATCCGACCCTCCTCCTTAAAAGGGCATAATTCACAGGTTTCAATCAAGTTTTAAGGTGCTTTTTTTCTTTGGCTTTTAAATGGATGTTGTTTATTTTCATTTTTTGAAGTGTTATAAGTCACGGTACCCAGAAATGCATTTAGGGGAATTGCGACTATTTGCTCGTGTATGCTCATAGTTTTTCGATTTTGCAATTTTATATTAAATACTCAAGAAAATATGGTTTGAGTTAATCTAATATTTTTGCCAAATGCCGGCAAAATTTAATTTAGAATTTTAGAAATAGTAAAAATCTTAATATTTAATTTAACATTAAAAACAAATAATTATATTAAATAATTATGAGTATTAATAATGAAATAATTTTCCATTTAGATTACCACCTTCCACTTTCCCTCTGTTTACTTCGTTCTATGTTCTTGCAACACAGGAAGTTCACAGCCATTCTTCATGTACAGTAGTTCAATTGAAATAATTTAAACATATTATGAATCGTAGATAGTGTTTTAACTTTTATTGCGTCAATGCAAGTAGAGTAGTATGCGGGTTACTGCATAAGAATTCAGGATATGATATTTTGTGGTTTCTTGATGGGTTATATATGTTCATACAACAGGGGAAAATTCAAGTTTTTCTTTTTTCTTGAACTTCTGAATGGATTCAAATATAATTTGAACTTTGTTTGTCTACATTACAACAAATTGCGGGTATGCTGTTTATTAATTTCTTAACTTTTAACTATTGCTATTGATAAAAGATTGATTTATGTTAATTTTTATCAAAATTTTTTGTTATGGACATAATTAAAGTATATTAATATCAATATCTAAGACATATTAATTTTTATAATGTTTTTATCATATATATTTATATCTATGTTGGTAGTAATGCTTAATTAGTTATGTAAAATGCTGACAAAGTAGCGAGCAAATTTTGTATTCACTGCAATATTCTAAGGTTCAAGTAGTGGAAGATCACATCGAGCATCAACAAGAAGTTCTCCAACTCTTAAAGGATATCCTCACCTTAGTGCATAATAGAATGAAACAGAAGGCATATCGACATCATAGCGAAATAAGTGTTGGCATTATGGCACAGGTTGGAGCTATGGCATAGGTGTTAGGTGTTGTCCTTGATGGCAACCCTCTTTGGTAACAGATTTCAGTTCAGGCACTCAGAAAGTAGAAAAAGTCATATACGCATGTTCTTCTAGCCAAAGTCGCGTATACACGCGAGTTATTCTTTACAAAAGCGTGTATATCTTGGTGATCATTCTTTTGGTCCATGGCAGTTAGATCTTGGAACTTGAACCTATGTTTTGGACCATGGCGTCTCGTCAATTGTGCCGATCCACAGTTTTTGGGTTCATGGT
>APFE030819870.1:0-19185 GCA_000404065.3 Pinus taeda | reverse complement strand
GAATCTGTGAAGGGTGATCTCTCGAGCGCTGCAGCTGTGGAAGTGCAGAGGCGCCGCAGGAGACGTGCAGGAGGCGCCGCATGAGACGCCACAGGAGGCGCCGCAGGAGACGCCGCAGGAGGCGCCGCAGGAGGCGCCGCAGGAGACACCGCAGGAGGTGCCGCAGGAGACGCCGCAGGAGGCGCCACAGGAAACACCACATAAGGTGTTCTGGGTTTAGTTTTCTGTTATTGTGGATCTGGTTATCTGGGTGACTTACTGATACTTGATGATCATTTGATATTTATGGATCCAGTTTGAAAATTTATGAAAAGTGGTCCTTGAAAGAAAAGAAGTAGGGGGTTGTAGCTCCCTTCCAGGAGAGACTGGAAAACGAGAGAGAGTTGTAGCTCTCTGCAGGTTGCAGCCTGCGTACTGGTAAAGGACTGCACCAGTACAAGACCATTGTAAAAGGAGTTTCTAATTTGAAAGAAGATAGAGACATATTGCAGCAGGTGGTTTTCACCCACATTGGGTTTCCACCTTATATCTGGTGTTCTTTGATGTGACTGTCTGTTTTTCTTGTTCATGCTCATTGTTTTATGGTACTGATATGCAAAAATAATTCAAAGTATAAATAAGGAAGAATTGTTAAAAGGACTAGATAATACTGATTCACCCCCCCTCTCAGTATTATTTTCAAAAGTACTACCATGTGCAGATGTTATCAAGTGGATATTGTAGGGCCTAAACACCAAGAGCATGACTTTGAACAACGTTAGTGGACAAAAACTTGCCCCCTATTGACCACATGACATTCACTTGATTTACGACTTGCCCAAGCCTGAGCAACACTTGGATTCTCAATTCTATGCATGTTGGAGCTATCTGAATACTAAAGAAGTGATCAAGTCATGGTGGAAGGAACTGACCAAATTTCACCTAAAACCTAGTAATACTTACAAAACCAAGTCCCTCAAAACAATATACCAGTAATTGATGGTTATGTGCTGCCAAGTCTATGGATAAAGGAATATTGAATTCTTACTCAAACGGTGGATCTACATGTTGTATTTGATTGCCACAAAAAGGAAGATATTCAATAGGTCTCATTTATTATCTCAACAAATACAAATCAATTTGAACAAGGTGAAAAACACATCTCAAGGCAAGCACACACAATTTTACATGTTTGCATACTTGTTGGATGGAAGATGTGTTCGCAATGAATTCCCTGGTCTAAACTAGAGGTGGAACCCTAGAGAACCCCCTATCCACATTTATTGCAAATTGTTGGCAGAATGCAACTATTGAGGAGCGTATGAAAGGCTTGTTGAGCACTTCTTCAAGGTCTTATATCAATTGATCTTTGAGGAAAAGGCCCCTTCCATGTCCCATGAGGCAATGAAGACAGTGACAGGAGTAACATATTGGTTTGCCTCACTGGATGGCACATACCTCAAAGTATTCGATTGTCAGAAACCTCCTCATGTTTTGCTTAGGTATGTGACAAATAAAGTGCTCATGTAGGAGATTGCTTATCATCTTATCATAGGTCTATTTTCAGTGCTACAGAGGAAGAAGAAAGCACTTTGACATTCATTTCCTTTGCAACTGGGATCCTATGAGATTAAGAGCTTAAAGGTTGCAGAAGCAGAAGTGAAAGAACTTGAAAGAATTAAGTTTAGTACAATGAGATTCCATAGGTATGACCCTCGAGGAGTATGCAAAAAACATTGTGTTAAGTTTCACTTTGCCTAGCTGTATGAGTCTTATTCCAGGATAGAGGAAGAGAAGATAAAGAATTGCTATAATGCTTCCCGATCACATGCACCAGGCAAAGAGGCAGACCATTCTAGTGTAATGCCTAAGCAAAGTGTTACCCATGAAGGAAAGTAGCAGGAAGTGCCCACTCTAGTAAGCATCAAGTACAAGAGGAAGACTACACATGATCCAAAAGCAAAGCATAGTTGTAAGTTCAAAGTAGATCCTATCATTCTGAGAGTGGCCATGGCAGCTAGAAGGAGGAGAAAGCAACAAGAATAATAGAAGAGGCAAGAGGAGAAACGAAAACAAGAAGAAGAACATATATAGAAAGAAGAGAAAGAAAGGAAATAAAGGAAAGACATGCTAACACTGAAAGAATTGAAGAAGGAAGGAGAAGAAGTGAGACAAAAACAACAAGTGGAAGAAAAATAGAGATAGTTGGAAGAAAATGGAAAATGTAGGATGAAGAGTTTGCATGAGAGATGGAGGAGAAAATACAGGACCAGGACATGGAGATTGAGCAGGAGGAAGACAACCAAGAGGCTGAAATTGTGCCCATTGTAGAACCAACCACTAGTCAACCTTCACCTCTTCTTACAGGTGGCTACATCCCATTCAGTGAAATGGGAATATCTCCTCCAGATGAAGATAATATTTCCAACTTGACCTTTCATTAGTTAAAGAGTAGAATAGTACATGAGAGTCTTAATGACCTAGTTCATCCTACTTCCTGATGAGCCCCAATTTTGGTACAATTTGGACTCATTTTGGCGTACTTTGCTTGCTCAAACCATTCCTCTTTATTTGCTTATGCATGCATTTCTTAGTTTATTCATGTTGTTTGTAGGAGGAAGGTTAGACACTTTATCCACGTGACTAATGCATTGTGCTTCCAGGTTTTGGCATTAAAAAGGGGAGCAAGAGACAACGAAAGAGGAGACAAGGAGACAATGAGGTGGCTCTATTGATTTCGTGGAGTAATGTCCACGGTCTTGGGGCATTCCTCGTGATTCCCACCAAGAACTCCGAGCTCCAATCAATCTCCCCTCCGAGCCTCAGAAGCAGCTAGCTGTCCTACAGGAACAGCAGTCATAAACTGTTCTACCAAGAACAGCAGTTCTGACTGCCTCACAAATCCGCAGTTAAACTTCAGTTGGACAGCCGAGCTCCTAGAATCAAGGCTACTTGGCGGACCATCATTTTTTGTATAAATCTGGAGGCCTTAGCCTTAGATAGGTTGTTGAATCTCTTGGGTTATCATATAATTTTGGAAGCAGTCCAGTTTTGTTTTTTTGCTGTAAGCCAGTTTGGCATGACGTTGAATTATGAATAAAGAAGACAGTTTGTGAGCTATTCCTGAGTTTTATTGAGACTATAGCTCTCAGGTTAGGGCCCAACCTGAGAGCCATAGATCCCCTCTGTTGTAGTGTTGTTTCTATTTCATTTCCAGCATTTTAAGTTTCATTTACACCTGCAATTCGAATGGCAGTCTGGTAATTTGATTTTCGTATGAGTTAGATAGATTTTGCTTATGGTACAATTACTTCCACTTGCTTAGTGTAGCAGAGGAGATATAACATCCATTGGAGCTCCAACAAAAACGGTTGTTAAGGCTCACTGCCATCTCGTTTGAAGATTGGGGTGCAGTCCATAGCAGACCACCATAAACACGCATGATTTTGTTTCATACAGTTATGATTTGGATTTAGATGCTTCCTTGTCATTTACACGTACCACACATCTCTTCATCACAGCCCCATACGTATTTATCCTTGCGTTTTGGATCACTGTTCAATAAAATCACGGTACACTTAGTGTAGGTTGATGCACTCCCGGTTGGATAAGCAGTTTTGATCATTTGTTTCATTTACACTCTCCTCCCTCTCGTTTCATTACCATCCTCTCCACTGTGATCCTGCATGCAAGTATGCTACCTTGACCTACACTGCGTTCTGTCCCTTCCTAAACATCTCCTATTCCTCACGTGGCTTCATTCCTTGACCCTTCACAGACATCATTTCAACCCACTCCCTACACCTGTTTCCCATCTCATCCTTCCACTTCCGAGCCATCACCAGCCTGATCCCTACCTCACACATCCTTTCCTACCCATCCATCACCTTTCCCTCACTTCAATCCTTCATGGTAGACCATCCTGTAGCAGTTCAGAGACATCCTGTAGAAAACCCTGAGTTTCCTGTAGAATCCCCTGCAGACATCCTGTAGGAGGTCATTCACGCGGTTGCTGAGCTTCTGAACGTGGAAAACCTCTGTGGATGAATGCCAAGGGTCCATAGGGACCCCACCTAGCCTCTCCAACCAGTCCCACGCTTTCCTCCCTTCTTCATTCAAACTACACAGTCAAACCCTAATAAGCACAAAATCACAAATATTTCCCCGACTTAATGGAAAGTACAAAAACATGTCTTTTATAATGTAAAGTAGTTTAGATCCACGCATTTCCACTCATTAGAGGTAATAGCAGCATTGGTAGAAGTATTACTCATCTTTATTGCTTTATAGAGATTAGACTAGTCAAATTAGGGTTTCCTAGGGTTACATGCTTTGATTTACTTTTAGTTCATTTTTGTCAATTAGCTTAGTCTCCTTTGAGCTAGCTTTCGTCCATCATTGATAAAGCTTCTTCTGTGAGCCTATAGAAGTTGGCTTGAGCCCTAGCGGACTTGTGCCAGCTGACCAAGTGACCGCTGCGACAAGAGCTAGTACTTGTGCATATAGCACCGTCGCTTCCAATTTTGTACGAACAACCGGGTTGATAAAATGAGAAACAGGAAGCCTCAGGAGTTGTAGCATTATTGCTACAATACTGGAGCTCACCACTTCCATCCATACATAGAGAGCGACTGTGATCGACACTTAAGGAGCTGTAAAAGTGAACACATATTTCTTGATGGAAGAAAAAAAAACAATTGGAAAAGGACTTTGCTGATGCAAGATAATAGATTGATCATCTCCAAGTTGAGAACCAAAGATTGTCTTTCGCTGATTCTTACTTCAAGGAGCTACGAGTAGTGATATATGATGAAATACAATTACTAGGAGGCAACATGAGACAACTTTATGATGAGATGATTACCCTTCACAAAGATGTAGTGCCCTTACATGTAATGCAAAAGATATCATGGGAAAATGTAAAACTATTGAAGGTGATTCATGCAACCATCAACTCGATCCAGGAATGGGGCACCAAGTACAGGAATGCACCACCAGAGTTGGCCAGGAAACTAGATAGGAAGTAAAATTGGAAAAGGTCGAGGTTAGGATGTTCATACAAAGTAACATGCAACTCGGTACTTATGTGGCCAACATAATAACCACTTATGCATGATTTTACAATGGTTTGGAATCCTTCATCAAAGTACACAAGTTTCTTTCTATTGGACCATTTGCAGAGATGAAGGGTAGAAACATCATCAAACAGGAAATCCACAAATACTTGAACAATTTGAGGTAGATCACTACTAGAGAAGATTTGGGAATCACCAGACAAAACATGCAGTTGTATGTAGTTAGACTTGCCAAAGTAAACATGAAACTATTCTTATTGTGGAATGAATCTCAAATTGGCTCCAAAACTATTTATCTAGATGCTATGGAGGCCATAGTTAGATATCAGCCAAATCTCCCTTTAAAGTTTGAGGACATAATAGCACAATATAAACCTTGGTACCAATATGTTACTATAATACTACAAGTGGAAGTTGTCGAGCTAGAGTTTCCTCAAACTCAAGCATAATGTTCAAGGTTTTGTCTTATTAGGATCTAGCCATTTTTATCTTATGTGTAGAGTTTTGTCTTTTTGTATTTGGAAATAATAGTGTGAATGTAAGTGGAAGTCCAAGGCACGGGTTTTCGCCCTGGTATGCAAATTAGTGAACACAAATCATTAGATCATTAATGACAAAAAAATCATCATTTGTTATTTCCATGCTACATGATCAATCAATTATAAACTAACTTTTAACACCCAAACATTATTTTAGTCAATTTTATATCATTATGGGATCCCCTTGTGGCAACCTTATTCATGGACAATCATGCACTAACATTACTTTTTTTGTGTTGGCACTCATTTCCAAGACGAGTTGACCCACCAACTCATCGCACAAGCGCCCTAGCATGCCAAACATGTGACACCCCCATGGGCACCTGGGTGCCCCACCTTCGTGTGGCCATGCCTAGGGCTCGAGCATTTCCCTTGCTGTACAAATCAGTGAAAAAAATCATCATCTCATAAATGACAACAAAATATCATCATTTTTTATTTCCATGATGCATTATCAATCAATTATAAGCTGACTTTTAATACACAAACTTTAATTTAGTCAATTTTCTAAAAATCATTATGAGACTCCCTTGTGGGAACTCTGTTCATGGGCATTCATGGGCTGGAATTACTCCTTTTGTGTGCGTGCCCCTTTCCAAGTTGGGCCAACCCACGAACTCGTTGCATGGGTGCCCCTACCAGGTGGGCGCCCTGGCGTGCCCAACACATGATGCCCCCATTGGCGCTCGGGTGCCCCACCTTTGTGCGGGCACACCAAGGGCCCAGGTGTTCGCCCTGATGTGCAAATCAATGAACACAAATCATTAGCTCATCCATGACTAAAAAAATCATCATTTGTAATTTCCATGATGCATGATCAATTAATTATAAAACAACTTTTAACATCTAAACATTAATTTAGTCAATTTTCTAAAAATCATTATGAGGCCCCCTTGTTGGAACTCTGATCATGGGCAGACATGGGTTGACATTACTTCTTTTGTTCGGGTTCCCCTTGCCAAGTCATGTCGACCCACCAACTCACCGCACGGGTGCCCTAATGTTCCCAACACGCGATGCCCCCATGGGCATCCGGGTGCGTTGCCTTCATGGTGGTATGCCCAAGGCATAATCGTTCACCCTGTTGTGCAAATCAATGAACATAAATTATTAGCTCATCAATAACAAATAAATATCATAATTTGTTATTTCCATGTTGCATAATCAATCAATTATAAATCGACTTTTGGCACTCAAAGATTAATTTAGTCAATTTTCTAAAAATCATTATGAGACCCCCTTGTGTGAAATTTGTTCATGGCCAGTCATGGGCCAACATTACTTCTTTTTTGCAGGTGCCCCTTGCCATGTTGGGCTGACCCACCAACTCATTCCACGAGCACCCTATAGTTCCCAGCACGTGATGTCCCCATGGACACCAAGGCGCTTCGCCTTCGTGCGTGCGTTCGCCTTGCTGTGCAAATCAATGAACACAAATCATTAGCTCATCAATGACAACAAAGTATTATCATTTGTTATTTCCATGTTGTATGATCAATCAATTATAAACTGACTTTTAACACCGAAACATTAATTTAGTTAATTTTCTGAAAATCATTATGATACCCCCTTGTGTGAACTTTGTTCATAAGTAGTCATGGGTCTATACTACTTCTTTTGTTCAGGTGCCCATTTCCAAGTCGGGGTGACCCACCAACTCATCACATAGGTGCCCTTGCATGCCCAACACGCAATGCTCCCATGGGTGCTTGCTTTCCCCGCCTTCATACGGGCACGCCCAGGGTGCGGACGATCGCCCTGGCATTCAAATTAGTGAACACAAATCACTATCTCATCAATGAAAACAAAATATCATCATTTTTTAGTACAATGTTGCATAATCAATCAATTATAAACTAACTTTTAACACTTGAACATTAATTTAGTTAATTTTCAAAAAATCATTATGAGACCCCCATTATGGGAACTCTATTAATGGGAAATCATGGGCCAACATTACTTCTTTTGTGTGGGTGCCCCTTTCCAATTCTTGCTGACCCACCAACTTATCGCATGGGTGCCCGTACCAGGCGGGCACCCTAGCATGCCCGTACCAGGCGAGCACCCTAGCATGCCCAATACGTGACGCCCCCATGGGAACCCACATGCCCCGCCTTTGTGCAAGTGTTCAATCTGTTGTGCAAATCAATGAACACAAATCATTAGCTCATTAATAAAAACAAAGTATTATCATTTTTTATTTCCATGTTGCATGATCAATCAATTGTAAACCGTCTTTTAACACCCAAAAACTAATTTAGTTGATTTTCTAAAAATCATTATGAGGCCCCCTTGTGGGAACTTTGTTGGAAAGTTGTGGGCCTACATTACTTATTTTGTGTGGGTGCCCCTTGCAAAGTCAAGTCGACCCACCAAATCGTCGTACAAGTGCCTCTACCAGGCGGGCGACCTAGCATGTCAATTAGCAAGGGACGACCCCATAGGTGCTCCGACAGCCTGCATTTGTGCAGGTGCGCCTAGGGCGCAAGCATTCACCTTGTTGTGCAAATTAATGAACACAAATCATTAGCTCATCAATGAAAAAAAATACTATAATTTGTTAGTACCATGTTGCATAATCAATCAATTATAAACCAACTTTTAACACCCAAACATTAAGTTAGTCAATTTTCTAAAATTCATTATGAGACCCCTTGGTGGGAACTTTGTTCATGGCCAGTCATGGGTTGAACTTAGTTCTTTTATGCGGGCTCCCCTTGCCATGTTAGGTCAACCCACCAACTTTTCGCATGGGCACCCCTATTGGGCAGACATCTTGGTGTGCAAGGTTCCCGATTCCCCTATGGGTGCTTGGCCGCTCCGCCTTTGTGGGGATGTGTCCAGAGCGCAGGAATTTTCCTTGATGTGAAAATTAGTCAACAAAAATCATTAGATCATCAATGAAAACAAAATATAATCATTTGTTAGTACGTCCATGCTGCATAATCAATCAATTATGAATCGACTTTTAACACCTAAACATTAATTTAGTCAATTTTCTAAAAATCATTATGAGACACCCTAGTGAGAACTCAATTCATGGGCAACTATGGGCCAACTTTACTTCACAAGTTTTTCCGACTGTCATGTTGCCTAGTTCAGCCATTGCCCAATTCGCCCGGCACGTCTGCGTAATGAACCAAAGTCAAAAGTTGAATGATGGTATAAACGTAAATGAGTTTCTCTTATTTTTAAGAATAGTATATTCTCTACTTAACAAGGCCAGCCACGTGAAGGTGGAGGCTCATATGGCCCCTCCCCCCCTCACATAGCTCTCAATTTCCTGATACCCAATCTATCTACTATAGTATATTTGAAATAAACACAGTAACATTCAAGCACAACAATTAGGAAAATAAATTTTTTAGGTGAATGAAAGAGAACAAATCAATTGAAAACATATAAATACATACCTCACACTTTTCAACATTTTGATATCATTAATCTTCTTCCTCATCCATCTCATCATTTGTATCATCCAGTTCATAATTCATGTTCAAAGGATTCACCATATCAACATTATCATCATCATCTATATCATCATCTGGAACATGCTCTTCTACATTAGGTTCAACTTCCTTAAGTTCTTCATCTAACACAATGTTAATATCATATAGTTCATCCAAATTAACATTGTCTCGATTAATATATATTCCTTGAACTACTTTGACATCTTCTTCTGACACTACATGAACCTCCTTCTCCTCTACATCATCTTCTTCTTCAATTTCATCTTCTCCCTCTACATTATACTTTACTAGCGTTCCTCTGGGATCATATATAACAACATATGACCAACCTGCTTTACGTGGAACATCTACGTAAAATACCTGTTCACATTGGCTTGGAAGAACATATCACTCTGATCTTGGCTTAGGATTCCTTGTATCAACCATGGTAAATCCATTATCATGCTTAATAACAATTCTATCAGGGTCACGTTCATGGATTCATAGCCTAAACCATTTGACATCGAACACAACTATTTTGAAGGATTCAAAGTCACACTTAATTATATCATGCAGATACCCATGGTATCTATTCTCAGAGAGTTTTGGATGTTTTTCACTTCTAGAGGCAACATTGATAACTTAAAATACTGCAGATATCCCACTATCAAAAGTTTTCATCTTTTCATCAAAGCTTTTGATCTGAAATTTGCAGTCATTGCACCACATTTTGTTGTGGTATTTCAATTGCAATATGTCAAAAACATAAAAAAATGCATTTTCAATTGATAAGCATGCATATTTATACTTGCAAAATTTGAAAATTAAGAAAAAAAACATGCCATGTGCATCAACATAATTGTAAAAAAACCAAGTAGTATGGGTGAATATGCTTGCATGATAATCTTTTAAACCATATGCTAAATCAATTTCCCTCTATGTAAGATTGGTATCTCCACTACGTTGAGCTTCTTTGACCAATGAAGACACACCATACCATGATAACCTACCATTATTACCTTGTTTGCATTTTTCAATCCATACCTCCATCCATTCTTTATTGTTCATAATGTATAAATGTATTGCATCCCACTATTGAACGGTTGTATTAAAATAAAATAATTCACACACACACACACACACACACACACACACACACATATATATATATATTTATTTATTTATATTTATATTTATCTTCATAATAATGGATTATGTAGGGAGACTAAAAATTAAATTAGTACAATATACATAAAAACAAAAAATTCAAATGTGCTATAAATCTCCACTTTCTACTTACTTCTCACTTTTCTCATTCTACCTTTCCCCAATAGGTGCTCCCCTTCAAAATATTCCACAAGGTTACATCCCAAATGTGATCCAATACATTAATACTTTTTCCTGTTCATCACTATATTGCCAAATATAAACCATGATTTGATATACTATACATCACTATACCATAGAACCCTCAAGACATGCTATTTGTCTATCCAAAGCCTTCAGTGGTTTCAAGTGCCTCTTAACCATCCACATTGATCTTATGTGTACATTCCCACACTTTTCAATCTCCCCGACTTGGTGTATGAGGTAGTGTTCTTGTGCATTGAAAAATCTCGGAGGTAGATACTTTTGCATTTCACACATTAGACGAGGAATTTGTTTTCTCTAATACTTGATATCTTCTTTATTTATTTCTTTATATGATAACCATCTACAAATGAAGAAATAAAATCACATGTTTCAACAAAAAAAGTAAAATACAGTACATGATGACAAGAAAAACATATGCAGTAAAAAATATGTGACACAACAACTTATTGAACAAATTACACATTGCACATAAATCTCCACTTACCTCATGTATTTGCCAAGATCATATATAACTTGTTTGACATTGTTGTCAAAGTTTTTTGGGAGAGATAAAGGTAGAACATTTTGTAACAAAAATAATGATCGATCATTATTTTTTCCCTAATTAATACAAAAAAACACTAATTAACTAGATGTTTCACCAATGTATAAAATATATATGCACCAAAATAATTACCTTAATGAACGTATGCCAATCATGAGCTTTTACCCCACCTAATTCACATCTCTTTGTTGGTATATTCTTTATGTTTGAAGAAAATCTAGTTGGAAATTTAATTATTTCAATAACCTCTTTAACATTCTTGCCTTGTTGCTCTGTCAATAACCATGGAACGGTGCTTATATTTTGGCCGTCTCCATCACTATTTGAATGAATCTCACTTTGCAATGCATGGTCGGCCTCCTTAATGTCATTACAAACCTTGACAATTTTTTCTTTATCACTCCTTCCTTCTAAGATTATCCATAATGTCTTTGTTACATTCTTCCTGATGTGCATTGTATCAAACAAATGAAAAATTTCTTGGTAGGGGAGTTTATTGAATTTCTAGAGGTAACTTTTCATTCCTTAGGGAAGTGCCCTGTTATTAATGCCTTGACGACCTACAACATGAATCATAAGTAAATATATTATAACAATAATATAACTTGTCAATTAGTATAGTGAAGAAAACACCAAAAAAGATAAAATAATCCAAACATATCATGTATATTGATACATAGACAATTCGATCCATGCTTTGAGAGACTCTATTATATTGCAACTTCAATGCATGAGGTGTGATTCTCCGTGGTCTTAATCTAGTCTCTTCTTTCCCATTGAAAAAATGTTTTTTCAGTACTTTGGTACCTATGGTTCTTAGAAAGGAAGTGCCTATACTCATCAAACACCTCCTTTCCTAAGCTTCTTGAAAGATGAAATTTCATCTTAGGACCACAAAATAGACAAAAAAAATTTACTCTTTCTTTGAAACCTGCAAGAAATGGAATAATTTTTATATCAATTATTGTAAGTATGTATAATGAAGGTCAAACTATTTAAAAAACATACTTGAAATTAACTTCATAAAATTAAACATTATTAAAGTGTAGGGTAATGATATAACATACCACGTAAATGTGTTAGCCTTGGGGCATCATGAATTCTCCATACAAGCATTGAAAATTCAAATTCCCTTTGTGCAACTACTGGTCTAGAGATATCATACATAGTGACTCTGTTCCATAACTCCACTAACTGAAGAATAAGAGGCTCGATATATACATTCATATCTTTGACCTAGCACTTACCTAATTTATTGAACATACAATACATAATTACTACATATATGAGTAAACAAAAAAATTTGTAAGACATAATTATAAGGAATAATTGAATATATATGAGTAAATTAGAATAAAAATATAAGACACAATTATGAAACAAACAATACAAATGAGATGTTATTGTGCTAAAAAAACTATTCTAAACAAATTAATACATGGAACAATCACTGTCAACATTATGTGCCCCCTCTTTATTGGCTTCCATGAAGGAATGTTATTGTTGATAATAAAAACGGTTCACACCGAGTAATTAGATTTGGGCTCTCCAAATGCATTGACACCATCAACTACTAATGGAAGCCTAAGATTACGAGGTTCTCTTTTAAACTATGGCCACTTTTCCTGTATATTCCTAAATGTAAATCCATCGGTAGGCATTTGAAGAACACCATCTTCACTTTTATCCGTTGCATGGTAATTGATAAGTTTTGCTATTCTTTTGCACTCGAACAATTGTCGCTGACATGGAATTATGGAAATATAACGGAGAACCTTGTGAGGCACCTTTTTTGTTACTTTATGGGTTTAGAATCTACTCTTATCACATTTTGGGAATTTTTATTTCAATGCATGTTATTTATAATATAGAATATAATCATTAGTGCATGCATGAATAACTTGATACTCCATTCCAATGTCTTTCATAATGGCATGTAAATCTCAGTATGTACAAGGTAAAACATTTGACGCTGGTAACAAAAATTCACCTAATAGTCTACAACATAAAAAAATATTACTGTTTAATGTACTAAAAAATATTAATCGTACATATTGCATCCAAATGTTACAAATTAATGAAATGATGCAAATCAACCTACTAACATTAAAAACACTGAAAAAAATTGTTTTATCATGTATATAGTACTAAATGTCACAAAATAGATTACATACCTTAGGAGTTGTGTCACACGTGTTTGGCAAACCATTCACCACCTTTAAGTTGACCAACAACAATACACCAAAGAGAAGAGATGTTTTTGAGCCTTCCTAAAGAGGTTTAGTTTTCCTCTCAAGTACAAGTAAATCAAAAGCACGGTCATCATATTGGTTAACACCATCATCCATTTTAACATTATTAAATATCTCCTGGATCAATCTATTTGTCCCATCTTCTTCAACTATGTTATCAACATCATTATATTCTTCCATAGGATCATTAGCTTGATCCTCAATATTAATCAATCGATGTTCTTGCACAGGCACTTGTACTACAACCACCTCTTCCTTGTCGAGCAATGCTGTAGGGGGGCAATACTATAGAATTAAAATCAATAAATAAATTAGTATATATATCAAATATTGAAACATCAATATAATAATAGTTTACAAATATAATATATAAGGAAAACAAAGACAAATAAAAAGACACTTAGGTGAGACCAAGAAACAAAGAAAACAAATCAATGATGATGCTTGTGACATTTATCAATATATTTAAGAGAATGTTGAAACAATCTAAGAAAGATGTTACTTTTCTTGACATGTAGGAAGTGAGACACTTTCTCAGATATAAAGTCACAACCATAATAAAAACATATTTCTCCTATTTTGCATTCATCATTATAATGTCATATTCTTTCTTAATGTCATATTTTGCATCATATACTTTAAAAACTTATTTATAATGCTTCATAAAAACCCATGATTAACCTATAAATCCTCTAGGTCCAAATTAACCCCCTAACAACCCTGTTCCCCTAAGCCCTTAAACCCATACCCCTTAACCCCTAACCCTTAACCCCTAAACTCTTAAACAATAACCCCTTATCCTTAAGCCCTTAAAGTAATTAACTCGTAACTCGACCTAACCCCTTAATCAAACCTCACGAAATAATCAAATAATATTTTTAGTCCACATCAAGATGAAAACATAGTAGTAACACCTCCAAAAAGAATATTATAAAATAGATTTACAATATAAAGATAATACAATTTACAATAGAAAGACATACAATCTAAAATATAATAGATATAAACATTTACAAAAACAATTTACAATACAAAGACACATAATAAATAACTTACAAATGGATGATATTCATGTTCGCCTTCAGCATGTCCATAGCCTCTACAATGTTTTTTAGCTGATTTTATTAGAATTCTCCTTGGCCTCAAGACCTTGAAATTTCTACAAGGGAAATAAAATTTTCAATCCTTATAAGCCCTCGATGTTGATCCCACATATCCTTGGTCTCCTTGAGGAATGTTATGTGACATCTTTTATCACCAAACTTTCATTGATGATTTTGTTAAAAAATTAGCCTCAAAAGTAATACTACAACCTTTCAAAACAATCACAACTAATATATATATATTATATATATTAATATATATATATTAGAAACTATGTCAAATTATATGATCCTCTCTCTCTCTCTCTATCTCTCTATATAATATATTTAATATATACAATCTATATCTTTCTCTCTCTATATATAATTATATTATAAATCAATATAATATTATATTAAATTATATTATATTATCTATAATGTAATGTTATATTTATTTTAATTAGTTAAACTAAGGTAAAGTAGTCCCATATTAGACGTTGTCAACGAAAAAAAAATAATGGTGGAATTGAATATTATGCAACTATTATATTGTCGAAAATTAGACAACACATTTTTATATTGGATATAGCATCAGATACCTAACAATAAAAGGACTCTCGTCGAATATTCAATGACATGATGGATTATAGGAAATCGTTGGATAATCAATGAGATAGGACAATCCGTCGAATATTTGACCGCTAAAGAACTCCCATCGGATATTCAACGGGCATTGGTATTTTAGAAAAAAACAAAAAAAACAAAAAATGCCTCCTCATCAGCTAAGAGGAGATCATTGTGCTTTTGGCTAAATTTAACCTCCTTCTCTGGCCTATTTAAGATCATCTATTATGTAGCCTACTTTACCTTAGTATGTAACGCTTTGTCACTTCATCTAGCCCATGTTACCAAAATCTCACCTAGTCACGAGCAAAAATCCTGAGTTAACTCATTGTGATAGTCTCATTCACATAAGGAAACTCTTACACAATGGAACCTTATCACCCCAACCTCATATATAGCTTTTTCCTATTCAAATAAAGCACTATAAAGTGGCTTACACTACAAGGAAAAGACCTTCTAGCAAAGGTTTTTGTGGAAGCCCCTATAAAAATAGCCCAAAAATTTGTTTGTAATGAAGGTCACTAGCAAATTTGGGCAGACAAATGTTTTAGTGGATGGTTTTTTAGGGTGCATATACAATATACAAATGCACTGATGTTTTTCTATCGATATAAGCACTGATGCCAAATAGAACATGGTGCACTGAGGTAGATTTATTTTTATAAAAAAAATTGGTGCACTAAATAAAAAAGAGCACCAATGTGTATACTACTCGATAGCACTGGAAAATGGTTAAATTTACCAAAATGACAGTCATATTAATTTTTCCTAGTCTTATGTTATACTATGACAACAACTGATGCTAAACTAGTACTATAACGACTTGGTGCATGCAAAATATACCACACATTGATGCTTGAATAATCAATAACACCGGAAAAAGATTAAATTTTAAAAAATTTCAATGCTATATACACCCACAGCACTGGTGCCCTTCTTGTAGTAAAACACCTCGTTGCATATTTAAAAGGAGCACCACTATAGTTTTTAATTTTCAAAAAAAAATATGGTGTTATATTCCAATGAAGCACTGGTCTTGTTCATGTATTAAAATTCCCTAGTGTGTCTTCTAAAGAGCACTGCTAGGCAGTTTTTAGTTTTAAAAAAAGTGTGGTGCTATATTCCAATAAAACACTAGTGCGGGACATGTATTAGAATGCCTCGGGGCATCTTAAAAAAGCACTACTATAGGATTTTTAATTTAAAAAAAAATGGTGCTCTTGGATATCTAACAAACCAATGATTTTATAATGATGCATCGAAAGAGGGTTAAATAAAAAAAACCTCCCAGTCATAAATTTCATTTTTACCATCTACAGTGTTTTAGAGATCTAAAGAACTAGTGCCACTCTTGCCTCATGCTAGTGCCCTGACATTGGTGCTTCTCTTGCTCACCATCCTTCCATACCGTGCTCAATGCATGGATTTCCAATTTTCTCAAACAATGGTGAAATTTGTTTTTCTCACTTGCGTATCAACAATGCCTCCCTGAGGAGAAAATATCTAGGTAATGTCTATGTTTCTCTCTAATTTAATTTTTTAGCGAATTAGAATTGCAAATTTGCTCAAAAAATCCATTGTTTAAAAAAAAATATATTCTGCACGGTGCGCTGGACAAATTTGGCTCGTACCAATAACAATGCATCCTATAAATTTATAGGGTGCACCATCATTCGATGCATGAACCTAACACATTGCTATTTTTGTGGTGTTTTTTTACATGAAAATGTACTGGGAAAAGCTATAAATTGTACATCAGTGTATACATTTTTAGGTTACACTCGGTGCGTTTATATTTACCAAATACATCGTAAAAATTATATTAAAAAATATAGCTCAGTGCATTTGCTATCCTGAATGTTCCGTACGAGTGCAAAAAGGTTATATGTGCACACCAATGCATAAGATTGAGACACACGATGATGAAAATTTAAATATGTGAACCAAAAGTGATGTGTTATACATATATATGCATTGTATCTGGTGTAGTTGTGTTTGATAGCACACCAGAGCCAGTGCATTACTGTTTTTTGCGTGCATCGAGGATTTGTTATATTATTTTTAAATGAAAGTTATGTTTCCATATTTATAAATAAATTTTTCATTTAATAAAAAAATGTGTTTAATGGATGAGGTTGATGTATTTTAGATGTCAATCATGTAGCATAGACATCAACAAAGAGAGCAGCAACAAGAGCAGAAGGAAATGGTGGACCAATACATTGTGGTTTGACCATGGGAGGCCCAAGAGAGGGATATGGATTTATACCCTTGCCCTATTAGCGCAACAACCCGAGTGCTCTTAAGGAATGTAGGCCTCCTCAAGTACTATGACAAGGCTACATCCATGAAGGCACACTCTCTCTTGTTGGCACATCTAATTCACTAGCGGAGTGTCCAGGAGCAGGGTTTCCTTGTCGGTCGTAAGGCTACCACCTCAATCCTGGAGGTATAACTACATGCATGGAAAAATCTACCTCTAGCTTGTAGAGGTTTTTCACTTTGACTCTAGTCTACTTTCTTTCCTGGTAGCTTTGTGTCTCAGAAAGGATTTCCCCTTACTAAAGATCACACCATAGCCACGGTCTTCCAAAACTACAAAAGAGATGAGGTTCTTCTTCATTCCTGGTACAAACATAACATCTCTGAGCATGGGGGCTTCACTGGGGGAGCATTACCATACCATGTGCATTCATATTGGGGGACATATATTGAGCATATAATAGGGGGTAAGGGGTTTATTTATTGGTATGTATAAAAATGGAGCTCAAAGTTAATGAAAAAATATAAAGGGGTGTAAAAAATGTTAATGAAAAAATGGATACCTACAATATATACTGAGAGTAGGGGTTTTTTAAATTGGGAAGGTGTACTGGGTTCATATTGGTAGGGGGTTAAATAATGTTATTTTCAGAGGTATTTTCCAATATGTAGTAAAATTAAGGGTATTGTTTAGTATGATATGAACGCACGTGCTATGTTAGAGGTTCATTGAGTGAATCCCTCGTGTCTCTGACGTGAAAAGGGGAGCCTCAATCCCTCTTAAACGTTATTGTACCAATCCCAGTAACATTTTACCTTCCATCATCCCCAAATTGAATATGCATATGGATATCTTTATCCTCCAGGTTGCTGAAAAACTATCTACACCCTATCATGTGGAACGAGGCACCTAGATCCAAGTACCACACACTCCCCATCAAAATGTTGGCCATGCATACGACCAAGGTGAATTCAAACTCAAACTGTGAAGCCAATGCTCCACCTATTCCTCCTATTGCATGTTCCTTCTTGCTAAACTTTTTGTGTGGACACTTTGTAGCATAGTGCCTGAATTCATGAAAATTGAAGCATTTTATTTTGGACAAGTCCTTCTTCTTTCTGCCTTGGTTGGATTCAACCTCTCCTTGGGACATCTTTCCCTTGGCCTTCAATCCTTTGCCAACTAGAGAAAATTCCTCTTTTGCTTCTGTGGATGTTATTCCATCTCTGGTATTTCTCCCGATTTCTTCTTATACCAAATTGAACCATAAGCGTTCCCAATTCAGTAATTTTCCCCTCGTTCACGGATTCCTGGTAGCTATGCCAACTTTTGGGAAGGCCTAGAAGAGATAGGCTCACCAGCTCATCTTCTACAACCTTCACACCTGTTAGGATATTCCGACACATAGGAATAGTTAAGTTCAACTTGGTCTAGTATAGAGTTAGGTTAGCGTTATGTAAAGTGTGTTTCTTTACCATTGTACATTTTGTAACTTACAATCCGACGGTCACGATATGTAGTGATCCGACGGTTCATTCTCTCCTCGGTATTACCGACACTTGATCCGTGGCTTGACACCCGATTGGTCCATGAATTCTATTTAAAGCGCATGGAGGGTCATTTGTAGGTTAACCGTGCAGGAGAGAAGCTTATGTAAATTTTCATTCTTTTATTAATAAATTGCCTGTAGTAGCCACGTTGGCGCAGGCTGTGGACTGTTTCCCTCTCTGAGGGTTTTAACCACGTCAAAATACTGGTGTATTGATCTGTGATCTGTTTGTGGGCGGTGTCCTTTTGGTGTTCTGTTTGAGGAACTTACCTTGTAAATTCCTACAAAAAGATCGTAAAAGATGATGAAGTATCATGAAAAGTGACAAAAGACCAAGAAAGATTGGAAAAGATGGTGAAAGATAACAAAAAATTGTGAAAGATGTAGAAAGATCGCGAAAGATTATGAAAGATCGCAAAAGAAGACAAAAGACCATGAAACATTCTAAATTA
>APFE030819860.1:0-20074 GCA_000404065.3 Pinus taeda | reverse complement strand
AAAAAAAAAATTGTATAAGCCTGAAAACCAATCTTTGATTGGCAGTCTTATACAGAAAATGTAGAGTGAAAATCAGGGACACCTGACACTATATTTTCCAAAAAAAAAAAAAACTTCTCTTCTTTATCATTTCCATTTTTCACTCCACTCACTTCATCTTACTTCATTTCATTTCCATTTTTCACTCCACTCATTTCATCTCACTTCATTTCATTTCCATTTTCACTCCACTCACTTCATTTCACTCCATCTCATCCATTCCATTCCATCATTAAAAGTTTTTTTTTTCCCATGATCATTTCCATTCAAATAGTTATGGTCTAACTATCTTTGTTTAGATAAGTGGTTGTTGTGCCAAGTTTCCGCAACCGGAATCAGTTTCCGCAGCCAGAAACAGTTTCCGCAACCACCACTCTATTTTTCAAAATTACAGTCAAGGTGTTAGTGCAATAAAATAAAAATGTATGTATGACCAAGCATGAAGACATGGATATGGGGCATCCACAAACATCAACAGGGAGCAATTGAGTCAGGGCTACTGGACACCAAAGACAAGGATTCTAAAGGTATGGTCAAAAATTTATTTCAAATAGCAATTAAAGGCACAAATTTGCATAGTTATTGAACCATTAAAGCTCACTATGTGCAATGATTATTATGATAGCTCCACTACCATTCCACGACCTCACTCCATAAATCATACATTTACTCCCTAAACGGTCTCATGATTATTTTTTGGGTTCAACTCATAGATGAACTACACTCCCGCACTCCACTTACATTCATGAGACGTGACCTATATGAATACGACTCCTCTCCACCGTACTTTGTGCAGTCATTTTATCAAAGTGTAACGTCTCACACAGTGGTTTAATTCAAAATTCCAACGCCATTTCACTTGTGTTAAGCTGCACTTCATTAACATATGCCTCCATTCTATCTCGGCTGCTCATCCCCTGTTCCTCTTACAACTCCTGAAGTTCCCAATTCCCGTATCCATTTTCCATTTCGACCATCGTTCTTCCACAAACAGAACCGTCTTACCTCTGATAAAACCCTCATACAATACGCAGTTGAATTTCAAAGAATAATTTTTAACCAAGGAAGATGGGACGGCTACTGAGAGCAGAGCCGAAAGGGCTTAAATTTTTAGAAGGATACCCTCAGGCAAAGGAATTGCTGAAGAAAGCCAAATGGCTTCATTTCATTCAGAAATTCAAAGGCCATTATAAGGAGGTCACGAAAGCCTTTGCAAGGTCTTTCAATGACCAGGTGGTAGAGATTGGAGACCTGAAATTCACAGTCACTGAAGCCTCAATTGCTGCAGCTACAGATTTGCCCCGGGAAGGCGAGCGTTGGTTTAAGAACAAAAGTCTAGACAAGCAAGCATGGAGATTCATATTGCATAACCCAGGTATGGATGTTACTGTATTTAAAAGAGGGATTCCTGTTAATGCACTGAAAGAAGAATGGGCAGGCTTACTACTAATCATTCAAAATTTTATTACTTGTGAAGGCCGGTTTGGTACAATGCACATGTATCACACTAGGCTCTTGATGAACTTTCTAGAAAAACAAGCTCTTAATTTGCCCTATTTCTTACTGTTGAGTTTGAAAAAGATGAGTAATACAGTCCAAAAGAACATAGGAGATATAGAGCCTCATTTGTACCATCATGGATTAGTGAGGATTCTAGTCGAAGACTAGTTGAAAAGAAACAAAGATACTTGGGAGAGGTTTCTAGTGAGAAACTATTTTCAAGAACAATCTGAAGCCCCGGGAAGTAGTACACCAAAGGCACCAAGAAAGAGTAGGAGAAAAGGAAAAAGTGTCATAATCCAAGACTCTCATATTGATAAAGCTAAAGAAACTGTTCAAAAAGAAAAAGAGGAAAGAATTAAGGACAAAAAGCAAAGAAAGTTGAAGGGAAAGAGGAACTTACAAGATGTTTATCAATCACCAGAACCATCTATAGAGGAAGATTATCAAGTGTTATCAGAGAGACTAGTGCATCTCCAAAAACAAGCTGCCACAACTAAGAAGGAAGAAAAAGGGAAACAAATTATGGAAGAGGAAAGTACTAGCCCATAGTACTTAAGAAGGAGCAGTAGACTCAAAGGAAAGTGGAGGAGAACACAAGTAAAAGGACCCCACTTCATTGACTTGGGTGGGGAAACACCTGAGAAACCTCAAGCGGGCCACAATCCACCTCATCCTCTGCCTGATATTGAAGCCAGCCCTTCTGATGTTGATGAAAGTCCTTCTCGGCCAGAACTAGAAGACAGTTCTCCTCCTCAACAAGACTTTGAAGTCAACCTGAGACAAACACCTGAAATTGATCCAAAATAGCAAGAGGTATTTCACTACCTCGAATCTTTAGAGAAGATAGTTGTAGACCCGAGCACACCATCCATCCTTCCTCACATGACACAAGATGCACAAGTTCAAGCTTTGAAACAAGAAGTGTTTGAATTGGAAGTTCTAAACAGGCACATCAAACAAGAAAACGAAGCATTAAAAGAGCAAAGCAAATTGGACAAAATTATTCATGATAATACCAGGTTACATATGGGTTTGTGGTAGAAGAAGAACAAGAAACTAAAAAAGAAGTGCAGAAAGTTGAGCAGGGAATTACTCAATCTCAAGTTCAGATGTTTGATCAGGAAACCCAAGATGGTAGTAGCACTAAGAAAGAAGAGGAGACGATTGGATGTCTTAGCAGAGGCTTCAGAATACATATACTAAAGGGAGATGACTAATTTTTGGTTGCATGAGGACATGCAACACCTTCCCAGTGGGGGTATGTTGAGTCCGAAACTTACACCTTCCCTACATCCCTTTTTAGCCTTTTTCTCTAGTTACTTGAACCTCTAAGCTATCAAATCACTGCATAATAGTTTAAAATGAGTATATAAATGGTTTCCTAACTATGTTTTGTGACTGCTATTTGGTTTAGATTTTTGTTCAACCAACTGCGAAATCTGCCACTTTCCGCAGCCAGAATCAGTTTCCGCGGCATTTTTGTTAAATTGTATTCTACAGGTGTCCATTGAAGAACTTAGCCACATGGGAAAGCCATAAAGGACGTGGACATGGAACGTGTCCCCTTGGTTCAGCCAAATCATCCATAGAAGCCTGCGGTCAAGGCTGGTCAAACAATGGTCAACACAAGGAGTTAAGCAGTGGCACGGCTTTGTTTTCACCACGAGGAGGATTGTGTGGCATGGTCCTGAGTTTTAGGAGGTGTATTAACACCTAGGGGTTGCTCATCGACCGAATCCAACAAACCATCTCTTGGATTTACTGTCCACGACCACCATGCTGCTATAATTCCGGATTTTGTCTTTTATGTGCTTGGCTACCAGCACAGGCCATGTTAGTTTGTTATGTATTCTCTGCTATAAATAATGCATCTCCATATGCGTATAGCTAGTTAGTTGTTGTGTATAAACTTGACTGTTGTAAGAGCCTTTGAGCCGAGACTTAGTCTCTATTTCATAACTGTTTTGAAATATATGAGAAGACACTGATTTTGCGTTCAATTTCATGATTGGTTTTGATTGACCGAGGTGCAGAGGGCCCCTGTACACCAAGGTCTTGTAGCTGATGTATAGTTTTATGTTTTTCTACATTTTACGCTCTTGATACCATAGATACTTGTTGTATATATTAACTTGCTCATGGTTTATGTCATTTGCCTATACATAAGTCTTTTTTTATGCTTTTATTTGATTGACAACTGATCAGTGTTTGTATTTCAGGTTCTAATAGGAAGCCCGGGAAATACATATAATTTTTTATGACTAATGACATAAGGGATTATCTTGTCCTACTGTTGATTTGTTTAATTGGTTTTTAATTCCAGCATTTCTTATTTCTTAGTTTTGCTTTGTTCATTTCATTTTCTGCAAGTTAGTGATTAGACTATTCATATCATTCTTCAGTTACCAAATGATGAGGAATTGTAGAGTGAATGTGTAGCTTAATCTTAGTTTTATTTCATGCAACTTAGATATCAGATCATTCAATTTATTTATGACTACTTCCTATAGCCAGAGCGAGTCAAATGATGAGGGGTCAAAAATGAGTTGATGTGATATGATTAGTTTACTTTGCTTTCAGTCTTTAAATTGCTTTGAGTTCAGTCTTTTCTCTTCTTTATAACAACAGCAAGGATACTGGGTTCCATAGTCATAGTTCACTGTTTTGTTAATTATAATCTAGGCACATCTTGATTTCATCATTGTAAAGTTTGAACACTTTTGGAACACTTTGAAGTTTGGAAATTATTCATTGAATACAATTGTCCATACTTGATTACTAGAATCACCATCTCACACACCATCTCACATTAGGAAATCAACAAGAAGATAAATCCAAAAACAAACCAAAAACTAAAAACGACAAAGAAATAAGAAAATGGTTATCTTGCATAAATAGTGCACTTCACTTCAACAGTTTACGACTCCCGGATTGACAATTCATATAGCAATTTAGAACACACTAAATTGACCAAACAGGTAGTAGGCTATGGAATGGCCCAGTGTGATGTGATACTTGTTACAGAAATTAATCATTTTCTTTAACTTAAAGGTTGCAGCATTATCAGTAATGATTGTAGTAGGACAACCAAATCTGGACAGAATATTGGTCTCTAGGAAACCTATGATAACAGTGTCATTGGCTTGTCTGGAGGGAATGGCTTCTATCCATTTAGTAAAATAGTCAGTTGCAGTGAGTATCCATTTGTGTTGGCTAGAAGAGGGTGGATGAATTTCTCCAATGAAGTCAATACCCCATTGTTGAAAGGGATTCTTGATGGAAATAGGTTTCAGGGGTAAAGGTAACAATTTTATTTTTCCTTCAAAGATTTGGCATTTATGGCAAGAAGTTACAAATTTCTTCACATCTGCAAATAAGGTTGGCCAATAGAATCCAACCCTTAGAATTTTGCTAGCAGTTGACTTCCAATAGAGATGTCCACCACAATCCCCTGCATGAAATTGTTGGAGCCTTGTTAGCTTCATCTTTTACTAAACAATTTAACAAAATTCCTTCATGATTTTTCCAAAAAATAGTATTATGTAAGATGCAAAACTTTGAAGATTTCATTTTCAAAAATCTATTCTTAGTTCTGGATAACCCTGGAGAAGACTGCAGGTTTTTTAAAACATAAATTATATCAGCGTACCAAGGTGAATCTGAAAAGGCCTGGCTGATTTGTGGAGTCGCCATCTCCTGCTCGTTATCCATCTCTGCAATGAGATTTATGTCTAGGGCTTAACAATTAGTTTCTGCCATGAGTTTGGCCAATCCCCGACCTTTTATTAGCTTGGTAGGTTTTATCTCTATATCATACTCTAAGATAGTAGCTATCCATTTTCCTCTTTTACCATCAACTCAATCCTAAGTTAGGATGTCTTTGACTATTGCATTAGGAACATAAGCTATTACATGAGAGTATAATTTTTGTAAAACATAAATTATATCAGCATACCAAGGTGAATCTGAAAAGGTCTGGCTGATTTGTGGAGTTTCCGTCTCCTGCTCATTATCCATCTCTACAATGAGATTTATGTCTAGGGCTTGACAATTAGTTTCTGCCATGAGTTTGGCCAATCCCCGACATTTTATTAGCTTGGTAGGTTTTATCTCTATATCATACTCTAAGATAGTAGCTATCCATTTTCCTCTTTTACCATCAACTCCATCCTGAGTTAGGATGTCTTTCACTATTGCGTTAGGAACATAAGCTATTACATGAGAGTATAATATATAGACTCTGAAATCTTTAATAGCTTTTACTAGTGCAAAAGCTTGTTTCTCCATTATTTTGTATTTTAATGATGCATATCTAAGTGCTTTACTAAAAAAGGTTATAGGTCTTTCACATCCCTGATCATCCTTTTGTAATTAAACTACAGCTATGGTGTGTTCTGATGCAAAAGAAAAAATGATGAAGTCTCTATCAAATTGTGGACTTGTGAGGACTGGTGCTCTGGTTAATGCCATTTTGATTTATTCAAATGATTGTTTGGCCTCTACTATCCATTTGATACTTGAATCATTTTTTAGAATGTTATTTATTGGTCTAATGAATTCAGCTAAGTTAGAAATAAATCTTCTTAAAAAATTTATCTTCCCTAGGAAAGCCTGAAGTTATTTAATACTTCTTGGATGGGGTATCTGTAAAATAGCTTCAATCCTGGAAGGGTCAATTCGAATGCCATCCTTGGAAATGATGTGACCTAAAATTTTACCTTCCTCCAGACTGAACAAGGACTTCCTTGGATTCAAAGAAATGCCATATTTTCTGCATTTTAAAAAAACTTGTTTGAGATGCTCCAAGTCTTGTTGGTCTGATTTAGAAAAAACAGTTAGATCATCTAGATATATAACAAGAAAATCATGAATTTCTTTGGCAAAGGCAATGTCCATTGCTCTTTGGAAGGTTGCTCCTGTGTTTTTTAGTCCAAATGGAATTTTGATGTACATGAAAGTACCCCATGGTGTTGTAAAAGTAGTTTTCTCTTGGTCATCAGGATGAACCAAGATTTGGTTATATCCTGAAAACCCATCTAAAAGTGAAATTCTAGAAGAACCCACTACCCTTTGTAAAATATGATCCATTTTGGGTAAAGAATAGTTACGTTTAAGAGAGACTTTATTTACATTTCTCGGATCAACACATAACCTTATTTCCCCTGTTTTCTTCCTAGTAGGTACCAAGTTAGACACCCACTCTGAAAATCTAATAGGGGCAATAATCCCTGCTTCATACATGCATTTGATTTCTTTCTCAATTGATGGTAATAGCACAGCGTTAATTCTTCTAAGTTTTTTTTTAAAGGGCTTTTGATTTTCTTTTAGAGGTATAGTGTGCTGAATGATAAAGGTGTCATAGGACTTCAAATATTCGTAACTCTACGCAAAGACATCCTGAAATTCCCTCATAAGTTCAACACACTTTAGCTTCTAATTAGGAGGTAAATATTTTGACAATTTTATCATTTTTGGATTATCCTGTGTTCCTAAGTTGTACTCTTCGATATTTGCTTTTAATGGCTCCATTTTAGGTTGTTTGGGAATGTCATTAGAGTCAAACAAATCTTCTAGAGGAGTCAATCCTTTAGGTAAATGATTGTCTTTTAGGTTGATAACCTCTATTTCTTCTTCAATTATTTCATCTAGGTCCATTTGTTTCAGGTATTTAGTTTCTTTTTGTGTGAATTTGGTAGGATGAAGCATATTTATTGAATTTTCTTCTGCAATGTTAATTTCTACCTCATTTATTTGATTAGAACTAGTAATTGTATCAACATCTATGTTAATGTTAGAAAATTCTTCATCTGAAGTTAAAAAATTATTGATCTGCTTATCACTATCAAAAACCTACGAGTTCTTCAAATTACTAGGGATGGTTGGTCTGTGCCTAATCTTAGTAGTATACTGATGATTAGGTTGAAAAGGTAATTCGTAGGTGCTGGCAAACACGGCCAGATTGTGGGCTTGCACGTTGTGTTTTCTAGGGATAGTTGCAAGCTGGGTTTCCAAAAAAGTGTTGAGAATTTCTATGACTGTTCCTCTATAATATCCTAGTCTAGGATCTCTGGTTGAGTAAGTCCCTTTGATCTGTTTAATTATTAATTCTGAATCTCCTATGACAGACACCCTAATAGCTCCCAATATTTTAACAAGTTTAAGACCTAACAAAAGAGCCTCATATTATGCCATGTTATTGGTGCATATGAAATTTGATCTGTAGACATGGCCTTTAGCATGATCATTTTCTAAATTGTACACCCAAACTCCTGCTCCTGCTCCTAGTTTATTCACTGAGCCATCAAATTCTAAATGCAAAAGGATTTCATGCTCATAATTTGTGTCTCGGGTAGTAGGAACTTGTTTAACCGTGGCATTTGGGTTTTCATTGTCATCTGACTTTTCTTGGTTATTTGATATTTTCTGAATATGAACAGTTTATTTTTCTTTTTTAATTTCTTTTGGTTATGCTGCTAAAACCTCTAAACTATTGGAAAGACTAGATTTTGCATTGTAAAGGATAAAAGAATCCATATCAGAGTGTATTGAGTAGATGGGGAAATTTTGGGGTCTTTCTTGACTACTTACTACGTATTTGATCAATGTTTCTCTATATAGTTTCTTGGGTTGTCCAAAAACCGATATAGTGGCATATGACATATCCAATTGAAGAGATCCCTGAAGCTTAGCACCCCAGGATCTGGATAATAACATGCCATATTTGGGTGGTATATCTGCTACCACTATGTCCATTAAAATTGTTTTTGCAGGGTATTGAACCAATGAAACGCACAAGTCTTTTATTAGTCCTAAACATTTCACCTGACTAGAATCAAAAGAAAACAAATCTTTGTATGGTCTAGTGATGTCTCGGTCTAGCTTTTCCATGACAGACTTGGACATGAAATTATGAGAAGCACCAGAGTCAAACATAGCGTTGTGAAAAATCTTATCATGTATGTTTAGGCTAACATAGAAGGGAGGAATTCCTCCTTCCAATGGTTTTCCATTCACTTCTGGGCCAAAGATTAATTCGGGTTGGTCATCAAAAAGATTAACTGAATCTTCAGTTCCAGTAATTTTCAGTGATCTATTGATTTGAGTTCAGTAGGCATCATCTTTAGCTAATTCAAATAATGGGACAGAAATTTTTAGCTTGCCTACTTCTGTTTCCAGATTAAATGGTTTTTCTATTTGGACTTTTGGGTTTCGAGCAGTAGTATTTTCTGTGTTTTCTATGTTTTTCTCCTTTTCAGGATTAGGATCATGATTTGTTGATTCTCCTAGATCAACCTTTGGAGGTTCTTCCACAGTTTCCTTGGAAGGAAGGGAAGTGGAGGGTTTTTTATTGTTTGGTTGATTATCATAAACATCTTCAATTATGGGGTTAGAAGGATTAGTGTTTGATCTAGAAAGAATTTGCACGGGTTTGATTATTGTCTTACCTTTTTTGGGCTGATTTGGAATTGTTTGCTTGTTTGTTTCAGGGACATCAATTCTCCTACTTCTTAGATTGTATTGCTTGTGCACCTCAAAGATGGTTTAGTCATATCCCTCTCTAAAGTCGAACGATTCTCCTGATTGGGTTTGGAACTGTTTAAGTATGTGGGCCTCTTGATCATCTTGGGATAAGAAAACTTCCCCTTCATCATCAAGCCCCATCAAATTAATTTGAGTATCTTCTTCTGGGCCTTCAGAGTAAGAAGCTTCTGCATAGTTCTCCTGGAAAGGGGGTCTAATGTTTTGGTCAAGACCATTCTTTCCAGTGTTCTAGTTTTGATTTTTCCTGAAATTGGGATTTCTCCATGTATTAGCTTGCTGGCTATCCCAAGGACATTTCCTTTCAATTGTCTCCACTCTGTCTCCTAGTCTATCCATTCCTTTAATTATGGCATCTAGCTTTTGTTCAAAGGGTGAGCTATCTTCCTTTAATGGTATCCTCCTTTCACTCCTGGCCTTGGCTCTTTTATATAGCAGGTTGGCTTCAATGCTGACTGCTATGCTTTGCATATCTTCCAAAGTAGGGGGGTTTCGTAGTCTCAGCTAGAAAGCCATATCAAAATAAAATCCATATGGGAATTTGATTAAGGCTAAACTAGGTGGGGGTCTAAGATCTAGTGGGATGGCATTATACGCACTGTTGAATCTAGTGCAATAGTCTTGGACAGTTTCATGGGGTCCTCTTCTTAGGTTTTCATATTCAAATAGAATCTAAAGGCGTCTTTCCTTTTCTCCCATCTATTCAGGAATTGCTGATATAGAGTTCTTAGGCTGTCTATACTATTGGGTGTTAAGGCTCTGAACCAGGTTCTAACTTCCCCAGAGAAACTTTGAACGAATATTCTCATTTTCACATCAGCAATATCTATTTCATAAATTTCAAAATAACCGGTCATCTTCTTAGTGTGTTGCTGGGCTATATAGGTTCCAGTTCCATCAAAAGTAGTGATTTTACTTTGGTATTCCTGGGGCATGGCACCTAAGTTTGCTGGTAGAACTAGGAGAGAATATCGGTTGGCCATTGTTGTTGGTAATGGTGGAACAAAAGCTGGGGTTGGAGTAACAATGGATGTTTGAGTTGTGGATGGAGAGCTAGAGGTGATGGTCAGATGTGGAGTGGTTTCAGGTTTAGAGATATGAGGGAAAGATAATGAGCTTGCAGAAACAGAAGTGATTACAGAGGCATTAGGGGTTCCTTCAGTGGTAAGATCAGTTTGTGGTGATTTTTACAAATGTCTATCAATTGACAAATTTGTTGCTTGGATTTCTAGTTCTCGGATGAACTCTGGGTCTTGGACTAGGTCTACTAATTCAGGGTCGGATGAAGTCCTAAACAAAGAGGTTCCAAAGTATTCATCAAAGGGTAAGTCTTTGAGGTAAATCCACTAAATAGGACAAGATGAGGATCTGAATATGGGTCAAAGACTAACAGAACTTTCTTGTCTTCTAAGAATTTTGGGGATCAAATTGGGGTTCTCAAACACTTGTGGTGGATTGGGATCAAGATTAGATCTAGTGTAACGAGTCCTTTCTGAAGCCGGATTTTTAGATTTTGTTTTTGTTTTCTTAACAGATATCAAAACAACTTCCATGATTTCTTTAAGATGCTTTTAGATTTAAGGTTTAAATTTTCTTAAAGATTTGTTTTGACTGAGGAATTGTTCTTCCCCAGTATGGTCACCACTATGTTATCACTCAGATTTTCCTTGAAGTTGTTAGAAGAAGGAAAGGGGTCCCAGGTAACCACAAACCAATCTTTTAAGTACAGAATCTAGCCAATCTGTACTCAGAGAGGGCTCTCTCTTTATGATTTAGTTTTGTTTATGAGATATCAGGCTAGTCATGAAAGCTTGGGGATTTTTTATTTTGTTTGGTGGTGGAATTCAGGAGCAGATGAATAGAACAAGGTATTTCAGGCCATTGGGCTATGGAGTCAACTGGATGATGGCTTAACTGGATCAAGTTGATTTAACAAAGGAGAATTTCATAGGGCAAGATAGCTAAACAAAAGGCAAATGCTAGCTTAAAATGGGTGAAATGGTCTTGAACAGGGAGGAAGGGAAATTAAGAATCCTTCAACAAAGTCCAAGATGAGGGAAAGTGGGTGTTCATTAAAAAAAAGAAATTAAGTATTCTTTGTTAAATGGTCATAGTGATAAACTATGAAAGTAGGGAGCAGTTAAGAATTCCCTACCTATAATAGTGTTGAAGAAAACATTAAGAAAATAAATGATTTTAAAGACAGAATGCAGTAAAGCTCTTTTTGAAATATAATTTTTCATTTATCATTTAGATATGAAACACATATGAATATTTATTAAACGAAAAAACTATAAAACATAAGATATAGAATACTTATTTGTTTCTCGTTTGACACGGGTATCCTGTAAAAGTTCTTTGCTTTATTACTTTGTTCCAACCAGCCATACAAAAAGTTGTTCAACAGCACTTCAATCCAAAAAGTAAATTGTCTATAGAAATGTCTATGAATCCACCTAATACTTTGAATGAGGAAGTATTTATACAAATGTATACATCAAAATATCTCCTAACTAAGAGAGATATATTCTAGGAAAACTAAATATCTTTTACATGAATATAGAGACATATGGTCTCGAATGTAGAAACAGAATGTGAACTTATTGTTGTTGTCCCTGTTTTTGTTGAAAGAGTTGGAGGTAGGTCCTATGAATTTGCATCTTGCTGTCGTGCTAGTAACTCTGTGCTGGACATCTGATTTTATCTTTTGACTTATACTCCTTCACCTATTTTACCATCATTCATCATTTTTTACCAAAACTGACTAAGGTAAATACTCCAATTTACTTCACTTTTTACCATGGTAAATCATAAGATGTTTGTCATGTTGGACCACCAATCATCTCTGTTGGCATTATGGTTCTGGTATGATTTCAGATGTTGTACTTGATGGCAAACACCCATGGCATGGCTCTCATTTTGATGAAAATAAAGAAGTACGCAGGAGAACAGTTCAGGAGGTGCGTACCCGCAGGTATGCCGTGCAGGGACCGCGTCCAAATACGCGGGTCACCCATTCATGGGGTGCGTACCCCAGTGCACACATTCCAAGGCAGTTAAGCGCCCACACGTGGGGTTTCTCAGTGGTATTTAGCCAACAGTATTGGGTTATCATGGTTTTGGCCCGCGGTATTGATTACTTTATTATTATTATTGAGCCCCATGATCCTTGATTTGAGGAAGAGCTAGCCTATATAAAGCAAAGGAAATCATTTGGCTTGTGTATCTTTTGTGTCTTTGAATATCTTAAGATCTGATCTATTGGGTTCTCGGTTCTTAAAAGATTGATTTATAAAGGAGAAGTCAGAAGCGAATTGGCGAAGGATGATCTCTTGAGCACAAGTTCAGATCTGAGCATCTGAGGTTATTTCAGCCCTAGTCCAAGGTACGCAGAGGCGCCGAAGGTTCAGTGCGTAGGTACGCAGAAGCGCCGAAGGTTAAGTGCGTGGGTACGCAGAGGCGCTGAAGGCTCTGTGCGTGGGTACGCAGAAGCGGCGAAGGCTCAATGCGTAGGTACGCAGGGCGACAGTGTTTCAGGTGCGTGCTTTCTGTAGAAGCACGCGTCGCGATTATTCGTTTGGGTGTGTACCTGCTGGAAAGTACGCGGCGCGATAGTGTTTTTGGGTGCGTACTGTACGCGGTTCAGTAAAAGGAGCAGAGCGTGGCCACGCAGTCCAGAAGAAGGAGATCTGCGGGTATACGCAGAGAAGCAGAAGGTGAACTGCGTAGCAACGCAGGCCAGTAAAAGAAAAACCGCGTATCTGTGTTAAGATCTTCTGTTGGTTGAATTCTTCTGTTGGAAAGGTGTTCTGGGTTCTGTTCTGTTATTGTTGATCTGGTTATTACAGCTGTCTGTATAATTTACATGAACTTGATGATCATTTGATGTATATGGATCCAGTTTGAAAATTTATGAAAAGTGGTCCTTGAAAAGAAGTAGGGGGTTGTAGCTCCCTTTCAGGAGAGACTGGAAAACGAGAGAGAGTTGTAGCTCTCAGCAAGTTGCAGCCTGCGTACTGGTAAAGGACTGCACCAGTGCAAGATCATTGTAAAAGGAGTTTCTTATTTGAAAGAAGATAGAGACATATTGCAGCAGGTGGTTTTCACCCACATTGGGTTTCCACCTTATATCTGGTGTTCTTTGATGTGACTGTCTGATTTTCTTGTTCATGCTCATTATTTATGGTATTGGTATGCAAAAATAATTCAAAGTATAGATAAGAAAGATTTGGTAAAAGAATTAGATAATACTGATTCACCCCCCCTCTCAGTATTATTGTCAACAATCTCTTGGTATTCTTGTCCTTGTAAGTTTTTTGTAGATTCCATCTGCTTCAATATATTTCACAAAATTGGGTTGCACTGGGAATAGGTGTTTCACTTCATGTTCAATGTAAAAAAGGTTTTCCAAACCATTATAGAGAACATTCCTTGTGGGAAATGCCTTGACTGCAGATGAGCTGGCCTGATAGTCAGCGTGCTGATGTAATTTGTTGATGTAATCTATGTGAACCATTAGCTTGTCATTGATGACTAAAGGACTTGGGAGTCCTTTACATTGTAAGATGCCAAACTTCTCCATGAACTCATCAATATCTCCCTACATACTTTGACATCTGCATTCTAGGCCTTGCACTAGATTTGTTTTGGTCAATACTTTATTTATTTCGAGTATGGTAGCAGCCCTATCCTCAATGTTTAATTGCTTCAATTGTTGCCTGTTTCTACTGTTTAGAAAATTGATTAACTGGATTGCTTCTTCAGACTTCCCTCCTAGTTCTTCCCTCGTTTTCTCAATCTCTTGAAGAGAAACGTTTTTCTAATTCAATTTGTTCAAAAATGATTTGAATTGATGATCAAATATCATTGATGGAATCAATGATATTGGTCCATAGTATCTTTCTTATATCAGTCAAGGGCTTTTCAAATGTAAGGTCTTTCTCCAGTGCTCTAATTTGTTGGGTTAAGCCTTTGTTTTTCCTCACCTCTTCTACAAAATTGAATTTTGATACATCATATTTTTGCTCTAAAGTAATGAATTTCTCTTTTACTTTTTGCAATTCAGTGACTTGGAGCTTCATTTCCTCGATGGACTTGATCAACTCTTATGTGCTCCGATTTGATGTTCCTGCCTATGATGTGCCTATACCTATTGCTTCTATAGTTGCAGTTGTTGCCAAAGGAACATTTGGTGCTAAAGCAGTTACCAATTTAGAAGGGATTGTTGTTGAAGCTATAGGCACTACAGTCTAAGGTTGCATGGTCGACTCACTTTGCCTATTTTGTAGTGTTTTCTCTAATTCTTGCTATGTTACATTGAGTTGCTCGTTCATCTTGAGGACTAAGTCCCCCAATTCTTCTTAATTTTTCCTTTCTATCACCTCAAGAGTCTGAGGGTGAATTAGTGGTGGCAATTTCAACTGCTTTCCCAGTGTAGTTATATCTTCATTCTTTTTCTTTATTAGGCTCTCTGCTGCCTTGACATCCTTTGGGTTATGGCCCAACTCAATAATTAACTCCTTCAATGATTTGATTTTGTTGTCCTTTGCCTGTGAGGAGGCCTTTTCTAGTTGCAATTGGCCAGTAGTGTTGTTCAGTGAATTTTGCAGCCTATGTGCCATCATTGCCTTGCTAGTCAGTGTAGAATAAACCATCTCCCCTGTTTTTTTATGCAGTTCTATCTGATCTATGGGGTGGATGTCTTTAGCTAAGACCTCAAAATCAGTCTTGAGGTAGTTTTCAAATGACTTGGGCTGCTGTACTGTGGGCTTTAGAAAGCTCATTTGCATTTTGCCTTCTTTGATGTCATAAGCTGACATCGATCTGGTTTTATTTATAGGGGCCATCTTCAAGTAGTGAGCATAGGCTTGGGCCTTTAGCTACTCATTATTCTTCTTTATCTCCTTGAATTTTCCTTTTATGTCTATGATCTTCTTAGATGAAGATCTGAAAGATGAAACTTCTACACTCTATTGTATTTCAAGCTCTTGCCTTTGTGAGCTAAAAGGTGTCCCACCTGTATGTAAATTGTCTCCACCTTCCCTTTTCAAAATCCCTGTTGTTTTCTCAAAGAATTTTTCCTCTGAATATGGATTTAGCCTGTGCCTCTTAGCACCAGGTTGGTCTGGAGGACCACTAGCAGGGGTAGCTACTTGCCTATCTCTTTTCAAGTTCTTTTCCTCATTCAGAGGAGTCTGCACAACTGGGGGATTTCCCATATTAACCTGAGTTGGATGAGGTTGTGGTGGAGCTTGTTCTTCAGATATTTCAGGTTGTTCTGACATCTCTGGTTGTTATGATGTTTGTGGTTGTCCTGATGCTGGAGTATTTGTTCCCTGGTCTTGTTCCTTTGGTGGATCTGCTGGGGGAGCACTAATTTCCTATGTGTGCCTTTGAGAAGTCTCTATTGTAGAGGCACTAGGCTCTGGTGTTGGCCTTTGAATAGATTCAATTGGTACCTATTCAAAAGAGTCTAGGTCAAGTCTCTTTTTTAAGTCTTTCATCACATTCTCTACTTCAACTTGATCATTATCCATTTCAACTAGAGTTCCTTCCTTCCATTCATATATGTTTGCAAATTGTTATATCTCAGGGACTCTATGATGGATATAGGGTGACAGCTTATGTTTCATTCTCCTATCACAAATGAAACCTTGTGGGTCATATCTCCAAGCAAAGCTTTTCTTGAGTTTCATTGTTGTTTCTATGATTTCTTCATCTCTTTTCCCTGCTTCTCTATTGTTGCATACAAATGGGCCTAAGTGGTCTTTGATCCTTAATTGCGATTTCTTCTTTACATTGGTGAAATGAATTTGGTCAAAGTTTAACATTTTCCTGTAACATTCCAAGGCAAACAATCTCATATGGACATACTTAGGCAGCTTGAAAGGAGGGAGCTCAGAACCATAGATTGGGATCTCAGTGTGATTCTGGTATAAATACCAGTCTCCTATCTTCTATTTCTTTAATAGTTGCAAAATTTTCTTGATCTCATCACTAATCCTAGGAGGAGGATTTCTTGTCAGCATGGTGGTCACAGGGTGGACAAACTAGTCAATGAATTCATTGTATGAATAGGGACAAGTATATGAGTAGTGAAAGATGGAAGTCCAAAAAATGATTGATCTAGGATTACCTATGGTATCAAGCTTATTCACAGAGAAAGAAAACTTGTCAAACTGATAGTAAAGGAAAAGGTGATATATGACTGTAGAATACTTGAAAACCTTTTCATTTTCTAGCCTCATGAACTAGTCATGGATTTTCTCAACAATGAAAGAAACATAGTTATATTTGACAGCAGGAGGTTGACTAGGGGTAAAAATGGACATGAAAACTAGAGTCAATTCATCCACACACGCACTAGTATTGAAACCCATGACTGCAACAATCATATTGACTATATTTTTGCTTATCTTAGTGAAGAAAGATGACATGTAGGGAGGAGGATATTTCGGTTGATGTTTCTTATCCATAAAAGTATGGCAAAGGTGATTGAGCTCAGAATGGAACATTTTAGAATCTTTCTCTAGTAATTCCCCAAGGGAAATGGGGGTGAGGTTTTGACCAAGCTGAAACTGTAGCATTTCATTGATTGAATCTGCAGCAATTGTGAAGAGAATAGTTTGATTGGGGGACATTATTGCTCTGAGGGTGGGATTATAATTGGCTTGACATTGATGGATAATGTCAGGGAAAATGTGCATAGAGGGGAGCATGTACCTTGGGAGGTTTGATTCCCGAATTCCTATGGTATCAGAGTCATTCATATAATTGTCCCAACATTGACAAAATATTTTCAAGGAGTTTTTATCAGTTTCAAGGTCTTTTATTTGAAAATATTTATCTGCTAAGGGCAGATAATCCAAATCTCTATGAGGAGTAGTGATAGGAAGTATATTGAGGGCCACGAGGGTTTCCATTTCTGGTTCTTGTGGATTCAGATATGAAAATTGGGTTTTTAAGTAGAATTAGTGAAAATACAAGGTCCTGGGAGTTTTCAATTTTAAATTCCGCAACTGAATTGTAATGAATTTTGGGGTTTTCAATGTAATCACAGAGAAAATCAAGTATTTACAGGGTTTCTGGAAGGAAACTAGTAAATACCTATATTTAAGTGATGGGCAATAGAGTGCAGGTTCACTGGGTACAAATGGTGGACTGGAGCGGCGTCGGACTACAAATTTCATGGTGGCTGACAGTTGGAGTACGAGCTGGTCGACTTCTGCATTCTAGTTGTAGGCATGAGTTTTTAGAATAAGGACAGAGAACTGCTTTAACTTTGTTTTTTTATGTAAATTCAAAGCTTTCGGTGGGTTCATGATATGGACAGGTGCCGTCAGTAAGGAGGCGACTTGACATTTTGTCGTTAGCGGGAGGTGGTAAACGGGTTTCATCGCATTGCTATTGGAGGGTAAGTGGTATTTGGGAGGGACCGCGTGATTCCATATGCTACTTGACACGTAGCATTAGTACTATGCATGAAACTCCTCACCATCGCGCGCTAAAAGTCAACCACAGAGGCTCTTGCAATATACGTGATGACCGTTGGATCTACGGGATCCGATCAGATGGTGGCCGGGGAGATGAAGTAACTAGCGGATACGGAGGGTAGGCTCGATATAAATTAAATAAATTAATCATATCGGGGGTGATTCGATTGGTTATCGAGTTATTAATTAGTCTGAATGATGTAATTAATCCTCATTAAATGGCGGCGGGGTCGGTTTCTTAATTAACTATGGATTAGTTAATTAATCCCGTTTATTTTATTTGTTTTATGGTTATATTTAAATGAGGGGAAGCATATATAATGATTTGGAGTTTTGTATAATAATATAATACAAGCGTGGGTAATTTTGTTTTATAGGGGAATTATATAATAAAACATTAGTGGTTAATATGACAAAAATGAACGGGAAAGTGCTAAGTCCAATGATTTCTAAAAGTATTTCATCATATAACATATTACTTAGGCTAAAGTGTATAAAAGGGTTTTTATGAAGATTTATTTCAATTTCCCTAAGTAAAATAGGATTTTACTTAGGAAAAGTTTTATCAAGGGAATGAATTATCTTAGGGGGGGGGGAATGTTGATGAAAAAGACTTAAGTACTTTAGGCATTTCCAATTATTGGGCCGATGGTCCAATCCCTCCAAAAGTCAGAGAAATTCTCTGAGCCCCTCTAACTTTAGCAATTATCTTTAGCACTTAGGGAATTAGTGAAGATTTTAGGTGAATGAGTAGGGAAGTTAATTATTTTGACTTTGAATGTTGATGTGCCTTCCATATGATACATGTCTTTGCTTAGTGATGAAAGTAAAATATTTAAACATTTAAACTTATCATTCACCACACATTTATTCTGCAACCGGCATCTACTTACCCTACCTACTTTATAATAGCATTTTCACTTCTTTATTAGGGTGCACTTAGACTGGGAAACCCTTTTCAACTTTCTTGTCTTTTACATGGCGATATCTATCTAAATCTACACTTATTACATCCAAGGGCTTAGATTAAACTATTGAGCTCCTTTTATTCACTCTACCTATCTTCTAATTTGCCAAGTTTATACTGTTTGGTCAGATATTTATTCTCTATTTCTACAACATGAAATTGAAAACATGGAATAACCAAGTTTAAACTATTTGGTTACCATGGATTGTGGCATAGATAACAAGTTGCACACAATCATTATTGTACAAAGTAACATAGTAGTGGCATTTGGTCTTGCACACTTTCCTAGTCTTTTATTTTTGTAGGGGTTCATTTTCTTTCATTTTTTGACCTATTTTTTATTATTTTACCTTTTGATTTTTCTTTTAAGGTATACCCTCTTTACATTTTTAAATTTTTTTAAATTTTTTTATTTTTTACAATTGTGGAAAACCTTTGCAACAAGTAAAGGTATGAACATATTTCAAAGCTAAACCAAGTCAATCATGATATATGACACCTATTGGTATAGGGGCATAACACATCCTTCAATCCTATCCCAAGTTGTTCTTAAAGAGGGATGTTAGGATATTCCGACACACAGGAAATAGTTAAGTATAACTTGGTCTAGTGTAGAGTTAGGTAAAGTGTGTTCTTTTACTATGTAATTTTGTAACTTACAATCTAACAGTCACGATATGTAGTGATCCGACGGTTCATTCTCTCCTCGATATTATCGACACTTGATCTGTGGATTAACACCCAATTGGTCTATGATCTCTATTTAAAGAGCATGGAGGGTCATTTGTAGTGTAACCATTCATGAGAGAAACTTATGTAAATTTTCATTATTTTATTAATAAATTGTCTGAAGTGGTCACGTTGGCTCAGGCTATGGAATGTTTCCCTCTTTGAGGGTTTTAACCATGTCAAAAATATTGGTGTATTGATCTATGATCTGTTTGTGAGTGGCGTCCTTTAGTGTTCTGTCTGAGGAACTTACCCTTGTAAATTCCTGCAGATAGACTGTTACACAGTTTTTGTCACTGTCCCTGTTACCCCTTCTCCCATACATTGGAGGACTTATTCCGAGACCTATGAGAAGTGACATAACCTGAAAAAACCTGCATTGTATCCCCTTGAGTATGTACTTCATATGCCCTGAAGACACCTTCTGCAAAATACCCATAAAAATAGCCCTTTTTCCATTAGCGCGGTTCCATTGTGTATCACTCACGCCAATGGGGGAAATCCTCGAAAGAGTGCGCGCCAGCTGGCGCTCTATCTCAGAGTCGCACTCGTGCCAACCCAGTTGGGTAAATTTTTTAACAAACCAACTTGCAAAGGTTCTTCCTAACCTATTCATGAACTGATTCCAGTTTGAGTTAGTTCAGTTGGGCTTTGAATCTCCATAGAAGGGAAGTAGTTTTCCACCTCTCATGGAAGCTTCCTAATGATAAGGCCAATCCCATGAATCTTGTGGATGATCCTATCTCCTTCTCCTCTTTCTATATAAGCTTGTCCTTTTGCCTTTGACAAGCTAGTTAGTAATTCT
>APFE030819855.1:0-11688 GCA_000404065.3 Pinus taeda | reverse complement strand
AGAGTAATTACATAATAAAGATGAAAAATAAATGAATGCTAGTTTATTTTGGGTCATGATAACATAATGAATTCATAATGACATGTAGATATTTCATCTATCCTAGCATGCTTGTACATTCTTCATGTGCTTTCTTATCATCTGCCAAAAAAACAACAACAATTATTAAAATTTAGTGGTCATCTATACCATATCTCTAAAGTAGCAAAAACTTTATGAAGAATCAAATTTAATACATTGGGCAAAGTGACCAACATAAATTGATAATTGAAAGGCAGTGAATAAATTGAAAGCTCATATAGAGCTTTGAATTTACCTTTGCACCATTTACTCTAAGTTCTAATGTAACCTTGATATGCCCATGCAACACAAGTCATCATATAGCCTACAACCCATTTGCACATATTCATCAAATTAAAAGATATAATCAATTAAATGCAAACAGTCCCAGCGAAACATGGAGTTTGGCCTTTTAGAATTTGGAAAGGGAAAATAATTATTTTTCTTGACTACTAAAGAGAAATAAAAATACAACAATAAATAGATTTACTATCAAATTATTTATACGAAAATAAATAGATTTCTTATCAAAATAATCACAGCTATCTCCGTAATTCTATTTGTTATCATAATCATCACAGCTATCACTCTAAATTATAAATGAATGGGCATACAAAAAAAAATCCAATAGTCAGTCAAGGAAATGTTGTTTTCCTTGTGCTTAGATTCAATGTCCACGTATGTACAAGGGATGATCCGGGAGAATGGGCAGTGCATTGGGAGACCCAACAACCAACCGTAAGCCCACTACTCTATTTGGCAAGGTCTCCACCACACATGTAAAGGTAAAGGTGATTGGAGAGAAGAATCCAAATATAAACACAGAAATTTAATCTGAACAGTTATGATCGATGAAATTTGTGAGTATGTCACATCCAAAGACAAAGCCACATACAGAAAATTCACAACGTTAAAAAGATAGACTCGGGCGTTTTACTATTTTGTAGTGAATTGAGTATTATTGGCAAGCTGACTCTGGCGTTTTACTATTTGGAGTGAATTGAGTACTATTGGCAGGTTCATAGGAAACAGTGAAATATTTCAAAACAGCCCACACCCTTGCAACTTAAAGTGGGACAGCAAAAAAAATCACACAGAAAAACTTGGTTGAAAGTTTCCAAAGCGAAAGGAACTCATCATTAAAAATTGTTAAATGCTTTTTTATGTACATATTTCGATCAACTTAACAAATATTTGTTAAAGCATTTTAATGCCAACCAAATTAAGAATGATTAAATACACAGAGAGAGCCCAGTATTTGAGCAAATTTACCAAATTATGAATTAAAAAATAGGTATGGGGTTTTATGTAATCTCATATGTACAGGGTAATTTGGTCGTGGGTGAGTTTAATTTGGTCGTGGGTGAGATTGGATTAGATACTGAGCCTTTGCATCCGTATGGAGGGTGTCTGGAGAGCTAGAGAGGATAAAGGGATGACCCAACAACTGAGCAGCCTCTGTATCAATATGGAGGGTGTCTTGGGGAAGATGGAGAGGATAAAGGGGTGACCCAAATCAAATCCGTGCCTATAGAAAAAACTTGAGCCATTAAATTACAAATCCAACATAATCCAGAAATTCAACATAAACCAAATATATTGAATCCAAATATAAACCCAGAAGTTCAATATAAACCAAATGTATTGAATCCAAATATAAACCCAGAAATTCAATCTGAGTAATATGGAAGGGCACCTGGAGACATACAAGCAGAGGGATCTAAGTTATAGTTAGAGAGCCAAAGAATAGGCAGCACGACCGGTGAAGTTTCACTACCCAATTCCTGAACATCGGGAAGGGATACCCTCCAGAATCCAACCCCACCTCCTGAACCTACTCATTCTCAATCTCCCGGGCTTCAGCTAAGAATATAGATTTTTGGATAATAGCTAGGTTCAGTCTTCAGCTACGAATGATAAAATAAATCAGTGAAGAGCAAGCCACGAATGATAAAATAGCTAGGTCCAGGCTTCAGCCACGAATATAGATTTTTGGATAATAGCTAGGTTCAGATGTCAGCTACGAATGATAAAATAAATCACTGAAGAGCAAAGCCATGAATGATAAAATAGCTAGGTCCAGGCTTCAGCCACGAATATAGATTTTTGGATAATAGCTAGGTTTAGGGTTCAGCTACGAATGATAAAATAAATCACTGAAGAGCAAGCCACTAATGATGAAATAAATCAGTGAAGAGCGTTGGGGCCTTGGATGTAATAGCTAATGCAGATTGCATCAATAATTCAGTGCAAAAACTGAGATAGGAGAGAAGCTTACCCACTTTTACAAGAAATTCAAAGAAATACATTGCAATCTGAACAAACATACAATCCCAAATCATGTGAACAACTATTTTTACTGTTTCAAAAGTGAAAGGACAACAATATCTGATGACTAAAAATTGTTAATTGCCTTAACAAATCTTTTGTTAAAAAATCTTATGGCCAGCAAAATATACCGTACGGCGTAAAATAAAAATTAAGAATGATTAAATACAAAGAGTGCCCAATATTTTAGAAAATTTACCAAATTAGGAATAAAAAAAGTTCTGGGGTTTTATGTAATCTCCTATATTCTGGCTAAGTTGGCCTGGGTGAGATTGGATTAGATACTAAGCCTCTGCACCGGTATGGAGGGTGTCTGGGGGCTGTAGAAGATAAAGGGGTGACCCAACAGCCTCTGCATCAGTGTGGAAGGTGACCCAACAGCCTCTGCATCAGTGAATGATAAAATAAATCACCGAAGAGCGTTGCTGGGGACCTCGGATTTAATATGCTTAATCTAGAAATAGCTAATGCATAAACAATCCCTTATATTATTTACTAAGCAGACAGAAAGATAGCAGAGAAACTTACCCACTTTACAAGAAATTCAATTCAATCTGAACAATCTCTTAATCACACATGCAATCGACAATGACTTTAAAACAGAGTCAGTCAAGAAAATGTTGTGCTTACCTCTGAGGGATGAATCCACATTGATAGACATGATATTTGCAAGCGTTACAACGTTGCTCAAGCCCTAGGTAGCAGGAATAATCTGGGAGAATAGACGTGCATTGGGAGACGATGCGTAAAACAAATGTTGTGACCGAGCAACCCATCGTAAGTCCACCGCAACAACGCAGAAACCAGTTCTGGAGCAAGCACCGGCCTATGCACCATATACGAAGCTGTAATTACGCCCTTCAAAACAAAACCGGGTAAGCTAAGGGTCGCTGTTAACTCCATCTTTTAACACCAGGCTCTCAGGAACTTCTCATCCAGAAAAATGCTTCGACGCCGACCATATTCGAAAGGCATGCCCGATTTTTCTCGCTTTCTGTGCAACGAGAGATTTATGATGCCGCCTCAGATGATCTAAGTTAAAAAAACCAAATAACATGGATTCAGATTCAGATGATCTAATTTAAAAACCCAAGAAACCACCTCACCGTGGATGCCCTAACATTTAATTTAATAAAAACCAAGAAACATGGATACAGAGGATCTAATTTAAAAAACCAAGAAACTGCCTCACCATGGATGCAGAGGATCTGATCTAAAAAACCAAGAAACCACAGGCTCTGCGTAATAAAACGCTCCCGGTGGACATTATTCGACGATGGTCACCGCTCAGATCCAACTGCGATATTGGCCGGCCCTGTGTCTTTCCATTTATGCGCAAATTGGCGATGTTGAAGATCTAATTTAAAAAACCAAACAACACTGAACATCTCAATTTATTTACAGGAATCGGGCTATGCCAGTGATTTTTCTAAAAATCAAATTGATTCCTATCTCATTTAGCTAATCTAGTTTGCAACCCACAACTCATAATAAGAGTGATCCATACAAAGAGTTTGAAAATAAATTTACCGGAATGCCTCATTTACCTGTCATCGAGTCAGACAGCTGGGCAGAGTTGTCTTGATTCAATAATTGACGCGCTACCTGCCTCTGCCTCTTCCTCTACCTCTCAGGGAACACAAGCACGCCTCTGCCTCTCAGAAAATACAAGCACACCAGACAGACACACACCAAACAAATGACGAAAACAGACATAACAACAGAGACCAAACCACATTCATATACACACACAACATATGGACCTCCAGACACACCAGACGCACTATGCTGACCACACAATCCAGGAAACTCCGAGGAGAGGAGGAGAGGCACTGCAATGCCAATGCCAATATGAATCCAGAAATTGAATATAATTAAAGGATGTATATGAATCCAGAAATTGAATATAATTAAAGCGATTAACATCCTTGACCGTTGAGATAACCTGTTCGATAAGAGCGGAGCGCTAGGATTACAACGCTGGTTATCTCGTAGATGATGATGATGCCAATTCTGTTTGCAACAGATGACTCAAATTATCTTTTAAATGATGCCATTTCTGTTTGCAACGGAGGGCTCAGATTATCTCTTACATTGGATTACAACGCTGGTTATCTCGTAGATGATGATGATGCCAATTCTGTTTGCAACAGATGACTCAAATTATCTTTTAAATGATGCCATTTCTGTTTGCAACGGAGGGCTCAGATTATCTCTTACATTTTTTTTTTAGCTTTTTTTAATAGCTACACACCAAAAGTACAATCTAGGTCATTAAACTAAAAATAGTAATAAAAGCACAATCCATGTTATTTAATTAAAAATAGTAATAAAAGCACTCTCTATGTCATTTAGGTAAAAATTGAATAGTAATAAAAACACAATCCATTTCATCTAACTAAAAATAGTAACAAAAGCACTATCTATGTCATCTAGGTAAACTACTGGCATTTTTAGAATCTACCAAACAATTAGGTAGTTGGCATCAACTTGAAGAATGTTAAGATGAGCTTGTTACGACGTAAGGCGTTTCCCTCTGAAATCAACTCCCCTCTCTGCTTACTTCTCATCTTGTAAGCCACACGATTATGTGTTAGACGATTGCAACAATTTCGGCCATTGATTCAAAAAGGTTGCTCAAACTGTTTGGGCATTTCATGTGCCACCGCTTCGAATAATTTCATCCGCGCACTGTGTTAAACCGTCTTCATTCTGGGGAATACGAAGCTTCATCACGTTTTGTTCGGTGGCTTGTTTTTCATCAGTTCCGATACCCCGCTGAGTTGCAACAACCATTGGATTCTTTTGGCGCTTGCATGACTGTGGATCTATACGAGAAGCCATAAAAGCAGAGCGATGATATGTAAGCAACAACAACCGTTTATTTTGCGAAGGATTTGAATTCACGACTTCAACAGATATCTCTCAGGTTAATTAACACGCCTACGGAATCCAACGTCTCATTCGGAGTAAACATAAAGCCAGAGTCAAGGCACATACGGATCGATCGTTACAGTCTTAATGGTTTTGATAGCGGTATGGTTCATTATCAATTTAAAGCATGGTGCTTGGTTTGGGCAGTTATTCAACAATCATGAGAAAGTAGATCTCTAAGATCCAATTAAAAAAAAAATACCATTCTGCCTGTGGAGCTGAGGAACATTTATAGTGAAGTACTGGTAGACAACAATGAAGGCCATCCACAACGTTGTTAGGTGCTGGGAATTATTCATGCAATGGGATTTATTCACACAATGGCAATTCCAGGATCAAAAGTTTTCTGGCTTCTGTTGGCCATAGTGGGAGTTGTAATTCATGCCTGTGAGTAGTTATTCATGTATATTTTCTTTCGGTATCAATTGGGTTTTGCTTATTTTCCGAAATTGTGTACTGAAATAATTTCAAGGGGACACAATTCCATATTGTTCTGATACTTTTTTCTTGCTTATGGGATTCTGATAGGTTTGGGTTTGCTTGTTTGAATGAATCATCTGTAAAGAAAACTTGGACTAAATTCCACGGGTTTCTTATCTTTTCCTGTTGGTACTAACATATATGTGCTTCTGAGTTCCTGACCTTTTCCTGTTGGTACTAGCATATATTTGCTTATTGGGTTCCCCTCAGTTCAACCAATACCCTTGCTACAAGTAAATCCCATGGTTTTCTAATGTTTTATCTCTGAATGTGTCTGTTTCTGATATTGATCGGCTTTCCCTTTAAGAAATCTTTCACTAGATCAAATTTACTTGGTAAAATACCGTAGTTCTATCATGTAAACTGTCTGGCTACGCTTAGCATCTCGTTCTTGGAAGGCAGTACTGATTATCGTTCTTGGAAGGCAGTACCGATTATCCCCACTGGCTGCAGTTGAGATTGTTGTGCCAGGATACCTAGGATACTGTTGGAAAAAGAAAATCATGTGTTTATGTAATGTTTTTAGAAAAAATGTACATTTTTCTTCTGATATTCGTTATGCATTTCCTTTCTGAAAATTTAATGGACTGAGATAACATGTTTTCCCATGGTATTTCCATTGTTTTCAGTCATTCCGATAAATTTCATGATTTTGTTACACCTTATACTAGCATTTCCATCTATTTGATTATACAGAGATCCTGCATAAATTTCACTAGTTGTTCAATGCCTTCGCTTTTTCTTTTTGTCATTGTTCCACATATGCAGAGGATTACACCATTGGTATCGATTATGGGCAGCTTGGCGACAACCTGCCCTCCACAGAAGAAGCAATTCACTTGATCCAAAGAATGAAGGCAGGCAGGGTTAAAATCTATGATACTAATCCAGAAATCCTAAAGGCTCTCGCGCACACTGGTATTAAGGTCTCAGTGATGGTTAAGAACGAAGATATTGCCAATGTCTCGGCCAACCAGTCATTTGCAGACAAATGGGTGAAGAATAATGTTGTTTACTTCTATCCTGCAACCAAGATCAATATAGTCCTGGTGGGGAATGAAATTTTATCAGACTACTCCAACAACCAGACCTGGTACCAGCTAGTGCCCGCTATGCTGTGAATCAGGCGAGCTCTGCTTAGATATAAGCTGCATCATATCAAGGTAGGAACCCCTTCTGCTATGGATGTGCTCAACACTTCATTTCCTCCATCATCTGGTGCTTTTCGGGATGATGTTGCAGAAACTGTCATGAAACCAATGCTCGAGTTTCTGACTAGAACGAGATCCTACTTTTTTATTGATGTGTATCCTTACTTTGCTTGGTCTTCTGATCCTACGAATATTTCTTTGGAATATGCCAGTTTTGGGGATCATGATAAAAACTACACCGATCCTAATGGCCTTGTGTATACCAATTTGCTGGACCAGCAGCTTGATGCGGTTGTAGCTGCGATGAGCAAACTGGGTTATGAGGACATTAGGTTAATCATAGCTGAAACTGGGTGGCCCAATGCCGGTGACCTTAATCAGTTGGGTGCCAACATCTTTAATTCAGCCCATTATAACCGGCGGCTCATAAGGAGAATGCTTGCAGATCCTCCCCTGGGAACCCCTCGCAGGCCCAATCAATTCATCCCCACATATATTTTTTCATTGTTTAATGAGGATCAAAAGTCTGGACCGGGAACTGAGAGACATTGGGGTTTGTTGTATCCAAATGGAACCAGGGTTTATGAGATTGATCTCACTGGTGAGCTCCAGGATTCGGAGTATAAGCCTCTCCCTCCTCCACCTCCACCCTACACTGGCAAATTGTGGTGTGTTGTAGATGCTAATGCAAATGTTTCTTCCTTGCCGTCTGCTATTAATTATGCCTGCAGTCAGGGAAACAACACCTGCGCTTCCATCCAGCCAGGGAAGCCTTGTTATCAGCCTAACACGGTTATTGATCATGCATCATATGCCTTCAACAATTATTGGCAGTAATTCAAGAACTCAGGGGGCACTTGTTACTTTAATGGAGCTGCAACACTAGTCACACAGGACCCCAGTAAGTAAAATCATTTTACTCTGTATCTATATCAATGTCTAGTTTGCTTTGCTTGTTTAGTTTTTAAGCTGTTTTAGAATGAACTTGCCTGCCCTTGGCTCTAAATCTTACTGAATTTTGCCAACTATTTTTGTTGTCTAGCTTGAATATCTTTTGGGTCAGGTATGTTTGCCTTCAGCTTGAATCTACTATACTGTTTAGGTTAGGTTCATTTGCCTTCACCTTCAACCTGAATTATACTGTTTAGGTTAGGTTCATTTGCTTTCACCTTCAGCCTGAATTACTGTTTGAGCTAAGTTTGAGGTATATTTTATTTTTGCTTGAATCGGCTGTGTACTGGGACCTTTGTGTTTGTTATAAACAAACTAATCTCAGTTCTAGGTCTGATGTTTTCTTTTTTCATTTTTTTGGCATGAATCTGCTCAACATCTTATATTTGATGTGTATTTGGCATGAATCTCCTTCACTTTTTAGCCTTGGCAGTTTTGTTTAAGCTGAATCTGCTTCGCTTCTAAAGCTTGATGTTTTTACCTTTTGCTTCAATCCCTTCACATGCTGGACATGTGTTTGTTTCTGGCAAGAATATGCTTCACTTTAAAATCGTCATCTACATGTTCCTTGTATGAATCTGCCTCGCTACTTAGGTCTGAATCGATTTCATTTTCTTGGGCTGGAATTTTTTATTTGACAGATATCAGAGTCATTTAGCAAATATGGGTCTATCATCAACTGACACATTTGTGTTATTTTATGTTGCAGGTCGTGGAAGTTGCACATACCCATTCACTTGACTGATCTGCAGGGAATGTGGAAGCAGACGTTTTCTCTCCATCTGACCTATTTGCAGAACTGTCTCCAGATGTCTAGCTTTGTTGAATGCAGTATTTTTGTCAGTTCTAGTCGTTCAGAAGATTACACTACTGATTCAATTCATTGTAGAAGCACTAAATTTTTTATCTTAGAGGAACTGGTTACATAGCATCCTTGTAATTGATAGCAGGGAGTCCTCATATATATAGTTATCTATCAGTTTAAACTTTATAGATTCCATATTTCTAGGGATCTCTATAACTGTTGTTCTATCTGTTACTGCACCTCTTTGCAATGGTCTAATGAATGATAAATGCTTTTGAGCTTTCACCATCCATATGTTGATATTTAAGGAAGCATCTCTGTGTTTCCTGGTGATTCTGTGCCTGATGGATCTCTTTGGCTTTGTGTTTAGTTTACTTGTTGGCTGGTGTGTGTTTAGTGGTATCCAATCTGGGTATCACACATTGCAGGAGTGTGCTATCTTGTCTTAATTCTTAAGAGAAACAATGCTCTCCTCCTCTTTACAAGGCTTGTTGAGTCTCTGAGCTTAGTTAGAAACAAGTAGTATTTTCAGTTTGACCAAACTTGATTAAATCTGGTTAAATCTTCAGAATTAGGGTAACTGTCTCAAAGCATCTAAGTAAGATTTTGATTTAAATGGATGACTGAAATTTGACACATTTATTCATTGTTGTAATGTATACTTTCTATTTTGTATTTCTATTTTGTATTAAGGGAGAGTATTGGATGTAATTCTTTTAATTGTCATTGTGAGTATCTAAGTGTGATTCTAGAAATAGTTATTTCTTTATCTGTGAGAGAGTTGTTTATGAGTCATAGATCCACTTTCATCTTATCTTATTGTCTAAAAATCAGTAATCTAATTCTTATATATGTATCTGCTTTGTGTAATCAATAAATACATACAATATGTAATATATACAGTATGTAATTTATATGGTTAGTTTATTTGATCTTTCTACTCTCTGTCAATTTTTATGACCATCCCTTAACTGACTCTTCGTCTTTGTCGTCTCTAGCCACTATCCCGAATTCCTTGTTCTACGAAATTTGTATTCAATTCTGCAGATTCCAAGAATTCCAATAAGCTAACACTGACACTTAATTTGGTCTCTGAAATCCCATGTTCTTACGTCTATCAACCCACCATCGGGCAACCCCTCAATATTTCTCCCTTTCCTTCAGTTTCGAATATAGTCCAGTTGTCAGTCGTTAATTAACGAAACAGAGTTTCCTGTCACTTATGCTCATCAGTGAGTCATTGGGCTATTTGACCACCGGAAGAGACAAATCTTGAACCTGGTTCTTTCAAAGTTTCAGCCACTTGCATTGATGGAATGTCAATTAACAAAACTTAACTACTTTCAAATTTTTTCTGTTAACCAAGAACGAAGACTTGGATCTCGCGCCTTTCATCTTTCTAGATGACCAAACGTCAACTTACAGAACTCAATTATGTTAACCGCAAGCTCTTAACCAGGCACCGGTGAGTTTAGGATTACCTGGAAAAGAATAAGAAAGGTTTCCCAATATAATGAACAAACATCGTGTAATGAAAATAGTAACAAAGCTCATCAACACAAATTCACGTTAATGAAGATATAAGGTCATCGGGTTGTAACACCACAAGAACGTCCAGTGTATGTTAATCAAGATATAAGGTCATCGGGATGTAACACGACAAGGATGTCCCTCAATTTTCTCTTTAGGATAAGGCCACTTGCAGTGTAACCTAATAAAAGTAGAAGTTTTGCTGAGTTAAGTTTACAAAGAGGTTTGGAATGAATTATTCAATCCTTCTATGATTTCATTTTTCGTACAAATTATCAATTTTGTTGTGCACTAAAATGAATACAACACTCAAATATGTACAGATAATATATAACAAAATTAAAAGTATCTACCCTAGAGATAAATATATGAATTACATATGAACAATATAATAATTTTTATTATAGATAATGAGATTTCTTTTTAGATTAATGTGATGGATTCGAATGATAATTTAATTATTAATATAAATCATAAAAATGTAAAATTTAATCATTTCTATTATTATTTAGACTATTTTTTTAATTTGCACTACTATATTTTTATTCACAAAAATTATTTATACATCCCCAATTTAAATATATATAAAAATTATTTATACATCCCCAATTTAAATATATATAAATACATTTGTATCCTCTAAATTTAAAAAAAAAAATCAAAAAAATTTCCAACAATATAATTCCTCTAAATTTACGTTGTTTCCCTCTGAAATCAACTCCCCCTCTCTGCTTACCTGTCATCTTGTAAGCCACACGATTATGTGTTAGACGATTGCAACAATTTCGGCCCTTGATTCAAAAGGGTTGCCCAAACGGTTTGGGCGTTTCATTTGGCACCGCGTCGAATAGTTTCATCTGCGCACTATGTGTTAAAGTGTCTTCATTCTGGGGGAATTCGAAGCTTTCTGGGCATCAAATTCAGCGAAACTGCAGCGATCATACTTCTTATTACGATGCAGGAGAGGACGAGGACGGTGAGTAGACAATGCATTGGTGGGAATCGTGGAAAGCTAGAATGGGAATGGGTGTTGCAATTGGGTTTGGAACTGTCATCGGAGTGCTAGCTCTGAGTAGGCGATTGTGCAAGCGGTACAAACAAAGAGCATCAATCCTTTTGAGTTTATTACCAGAAGACAAAGAATACCAGAATGAAACGGAGAGATGTACAACTATAAGCCTAAGCTTTCAACGTCACCTACTTATACTTCCCAAACAGCATATCCATGACTCCCCTGTTGAACCGACCCATGCTCTTCATGTGCTGCCGAGCTGCTTTGTCGTCGGCGACGAACCCCTTCTCCTTCAGCTTTACCAAGAGGTGCCGCATCTCATCAGCCTTCTATGCCTTCAAGTAGGAATCAACCAAAGCGACATAAGTAGCAGCATTGGGCTTCCACCCATAGCCCAGCATCTCAAGCGTATATTTTCCTGCCTCCTGAAGCATTCC
>APFE030819853.1:98315-124268 GCA_000404065.3 Pinus taeda | reverse complement strand
TATAATTTTTAAATAATTTTCGAATATACCACTCTTCATAATTTTAAAGTAACAAAATATATAAATATTGCATCATAGGTTCCCATGGATATGAATTCCACAAATAGTCCATACATTTCCATCAGCGTTTCATTTGAAAAAGAAATAAATAACAAGATGCATTCGAATAAAACAGCTTTCTGAACTTTCGATATAATAATATTCATGGCACATTCCGCTCAATGAGGTCTAGTTTACATAATGGAACTAGAGTCTTTTATTGTACGCCTTAGTTAGATGGGGCCGGGGCAATACCATAAGCAGCCCGCACATAACGAAACATAACTATTGCAAGCAGGCATAATCAACTGTGTACAACAATCTATGTAGGCGATGAAGCATAAGATACGGGAGAATATCACGTTCCACATGGATGGACTTCAAAATTTCTAGATTTGTCTAATAGCCGTGACGAAGGCTGTATATTAGAAGTCCAAATATTAGACCACATTAAGGCGGTTTAGTTGTAATCTGTGATCATTTTTATGTAAGATTTTCAAGGTTAGTTCCTTCGGATTGATGAAACTAATCCATGTTATAAGTGTGTTTTATAATTTTTGAATTTGCTTTTGAGTCAATTCTTGCTTGCTGGCAATCTGTGTGGTTTCAGAGCAGAAAATGGCTCGTAAGCCTCGCAAGAGACAAAAGGGAGATGTTGAAATCGAAGAGGAGCACGTTCATGAAGATACAAACGTCTCAGCCCCACCATTGAGATTCGAACCGCATCCATGTCCGAAGTCCTCAGAGAACGCAGAGAATGAAAAGCCAGTGAGGGTCTATGCGGATGGAATTTACGACCTGTTTCATTTTGGACACGCGCGCGCCTTGGAACAGGCCAAGAAAGCGTAAGGCTTATTTTTCCGGTTTTGCGTGTGTGAAGTATGTTATTTGATTGCCAGTCATCAATTTGCTAAGTTTGTGAATGTTTTAAGAAGATATTATGCAGTTATTGTTTCGTTAAGTTGGAACTTGTTGAGGGTTTCATGTGCTGTCGGTTTATAAAACAACCGCATTGCATTTACGACCTCAATTTCTATTAAAAAACCCATTTTAAATTATTTTATTAATCAAGTTCGTTTGTGTAGTGTAAATTTATCATGGATCTCTGGGTATGTTAATTAAATAGTCATAGGAATTTCAATAATGGAGATACCATTAATTCTCATGGATGCTTTTAAATTTTTTGATTTTTGAAAACCTGAATGGAGTCACCTGAAAAGAACAATCTCAATTAATATAAGATCTCCTTGCCACTTTCTAAGCTGTAAAGAGTTATGTCAACAATCTGACATGTGAGGGGGTGAGTTGTAGATCATTCGCTCTCCCTTCAGTCATTCTTTCAATCTGTCTCATTAGTTATGTAATTGTCCTAACCCTTGCTGCATCTATCGCTTTGTGAACTATGTTTGACCCTTGAGAAAAATAAAAAAGGCTTCCCCCAAAGAGGTTCTTTGTCAAGTTAGCAGACCACTGATTCGACACTTTAGGAGATCAAAGCAAAGGGTAGAGATGGGAACTGCCCTCAGGAGTGACTGAAGAAACCCAAGTTTGGTATCAAGAAATGATCTAGTTAGTGGAAGCGAACTGTTAAGGAGTAGGAGTCGTCCTTTGGGAAAAACCCAAAAGATTCAAGAGGTAGACCACATGCTTATATGACGACCATGGTGTTCAATTAGGAAATGGAAAAAAGCTAACCGGTTTGAGGGCATGTTTGATGCAATGTATATTGTGATTTTTTTGATATCTTGTGAGTTTTTCACCTCCCTAATATGATCAGCGAGTTTCGTGAGATGGAAGATATCGGTTGGGGCAAGAGATTTTTTGAAATTTTTGCTCACTTTGAAGACGAAAAGAAGGGACTGAGAGAAAAGGGTTTCCCATGATTACTTTACCATGAAAGGAGTAGAGGGGCTGCTTTAGATTAAAAAAAATGAAAAATTTGACTATTCAAGTGGTTTTCTTTTTCATTTTTTGAAATTTTAAATTCGCCAATATTTTCCAATAATTTCCCCGGTTTCTGATCAGTTTATTTCTGGATTCTCGATGGTATATTCACTGACACACTATTTGCAACGTTTATGAAAAAAGAGGGAAGGTTAGTGAGTGCTGAAATTTTGATAGAATCCATCAAGAAGATGGTGCCAATTTCGAAGATTGTGTTGGAACTTGGATCAGTTGGATGCCATGAAAGATCGAGATGTGACAAACTTGGAGAGGCCACTGGAGCACATATATCTTTTGTGTAATACCCTAGTTATGACCCATATAATGTATTGGATCAGACTATGCAAGGTTTGTAAAAGCGAGGTTATAATTTTGGGAGTGAAGCCATGTGAGCTTAAATAAATGAGCCCATGTATAAATGATGCAAATTTGTTTGTATTCATTCCTAGTGTGGAGCTCAAGGCCTGGGCTTGTCTAGTGAATGGCTAGGCAGGGAGATGATGTAAATATAATTATATGGATTATGTGGTAGGCTTGCCATGGTGAATTCAAGCTATGTAAATATTAATGTTGGAATATAATATATAATGGTCGAATATGGTTGTACTATGTAGAGAGCACAAGAGGGGCTATGATTCTATTAGAGGGGAATGAGAGAAGAGGCCTATGGGAAAATAATCCTCTATGATCAAGTGTTAGCCTTAGAACTCATTTCTTTTTCCATAATATTCCTTAAATGAAGTCATCCAACTGCATTGACTTATAAATCCAATCATTGAATGCGTGTAGAGGTTTGCGGGTAAGCCTTCTTATATAGTTATCGAAGGATGGAATAAGTACAATCATTATGGGGAACTATAAGAGTACTTTGTTCCCCTGGCAGAATGAATGTCAACCATCATTTCTGTTAACTCCCTCTTTGGTATTTGCTCTCTCACAACTCTCACACACTTTGGTGTTCATGCACTATGCTACTCGTGTTCTCCATTGTTAACCATGAATCAACTAGGGATTTGAACAAATTAGCATCGTGAAAGAGGAAACATAAACCTTGGATGAGAGATAGATTATTGTAGGTGAGCATGGATGTTTGGTAAGTTAGGATGCCTTCACTCATTGGTCATTACTCGTTGGTTTCATTAGAGCCAAGTTCTTTTTGCCTTGGCTATTCCTAGAAAGCGTTCAATAGGTTGGACTCTTTTTCCTACACTAAAGAGCACTAGAAGGGAAGATTATCTTGAGGGAAGATTTGCTCTTGCCATGGATGTTTGATGGTTGGATAAGATGCTTGGAGCACTCTACTTGAGTGTATTGGTTGAGTCATGAGAGCAAATGGTTTAAGTTGAATGAGCTAAAAGACTGTAGTTTGGTTTCTTCACCTTGGTGGCTTCATAACCTGGCTTCAGGGTGGCATTTGCATTGGATGCTTATGACTAGGTAGAAAATTACTCGCACAGAACAAATTTCTTGGATTATGTTCTATTAAAATATAAGTACTCTGTCTATCTATTTATGCATTTACAATTGAATGCTACTTATTATTATGTCAATATATGCATTTTGCATATTGTGTGCGATTATGTTTAAATATTTTGAGAAATGTAGCTTATATAGGAACTTCTCGGTTGTAATGCGAATGTGTAAGAAGTGGTGAGACATTTCAAAAGTGACCACTATTAATTCTATTTTGTAATCCATTTAGGAAAAGTTGAAATATTTAATGTTTTGTAGTTGACATAGCCTATGAAGTCTAATTAAGTGTAGTTAATATATTAATGACTTAGATTTAATCTAAGCCATACATCTCAAGTTGAATGAGGGTTTTGGAAAATTAGGTTTTCAACAAAGCATAAATAAGACAATATAGAAGAGGTAAATCACAGTTGAGTAGATCTAGTGTGTAGGAGAGGAGCCGGAGTTCAGGAAGAAGGAGAAGAGCAGGACTGTACAGTAGGGCCATGTAGCAGCAGCTGTACAAAAGCCATACAAGAGGTTATATTTATGTGTTGTTGTTTTTCCCTTTTTTGTGCAGGTTGTGCAACTCTTTAGCAGGCTGTATAGATCTGGTTTTAGGTGATTTTTTTGATCGTATAGCTGCTGGTTTTGACTGATTTTTGGATCGTATAGCCACTGGTTTTGCATTTTGTGGAGGTTACCTTGTAAGCTTCTATCTAAGAAATGAGAATCTCATTTGAAGGAGAAATCATTTGTATATGGTTATATTTCATTTATGCTTCCACTATTTACTTTTCCAGCTATTGTATGGTTGAAGCTATGTTTAAAATTAAATTTCAGCAGTAAAATAAATTTAGTTTGATTTGTTTGCTTTGAGATCATAAGGACATCAATCATCTGGGGTTGGAAATTTTGACATTTTATTGAATCTAGGTTATGAACTTATGATTGAGCTTCTCAAGGATTTACAATTGTAGACCTTGGTAGGAAACAAAGGCCAGTAGTTAGAAGCTTTCAGAGATTATGCTTGAGCCTTGGAGGAGACTAAGTACACTTGTAAGACAATTTTTTTTTTGTCTTAATCAGATTTGGGAGTTTGTGTTTTAGATATCAGAGATGGCAGTAATTAGCCTCAGATTTGAGGACAGATTGGAAGGTACCTTAAATTTCTTGTCTTGGAAAATCAGGGTAACATGTATTGGAGGAGAATGATCTCTGCGATGTCGTCAAAGGTGTTGTAATTGGCAGGTCACGAGAAGGAAATGAAGGCCAAGTAGATGATTATGGATGTTGTAAAGAATCACTTGATTCCTCACATATCCTTGAAGGAGGTTGCAAAGGAGATATTTGATTCTGTTGAAATATGTAACTAGGTTTGGTCTTCATAATGACGTATGTAATCGTGATTTTATGTAATTGATATTAAAGAGAAAAAAATTTATTATTGTCATTCTTGATGCACGGGTTTCATGTTGAAGGTTATTTGATTTATAGGTCAAGCACCCATTGAGTGCTTCTGGGGCTTGTCATTGGGTCAACAAGTTTGTTATAGATCTAACCCAGAAATATATGATAATATAAATAAACCCAAGAATAACAATATTTGAATATAGATAGAAATGATTCACTTTATTGATATCAAACCCTTAAGGTAGGACAACACCATACATTCACTCCTTAAGGAAGGAGAACACTCCACAAGCCATATGCCTGTTCATACAATAGTCCTTGACCTCCCTCAATGTGGAGTCTCTAGCCTCTATATAGGCCTCATACATATAATACCATGGGTCATTACCATGGTTCTCTCAATACCATCTATCTAATACCATGGGCCCATTACATTATTACTAACTACTTGTGGTTCCTTACATGATACGGGTTAACCACCTTATTTATTACTATGGCCCATCCCATTATTACATTATTCCCTTGGGTACCTCCCTTTGTACCCCATATTATCCCCCCTAGGTATATAACATTCCACCCTCCTTAACATGTTTTGTCCCCGGAACATGGGAAGAACACAAATAATAAGATCTACTCAAAAGAGTAGTCCACTGGTACCATGCATGTGCATCTAGCCATCCAAGAGAAAGGTGAACCCTCGATCTCATTGGTACCTCACTCACTTGAGATGGAAGTTGACCATGGCAGCTCTTCTGGGTTGATGTGTAGTAGGTGGATCTTCGCTCCTCTCTATCTATCATGTGGGGGTTGTTATCCTTGTGGCTAATTCATTGCCATCTTGTTGTTTGTTTTCTTTCGGGGTGATGTGGATGATGATATGTTGAATTTTTAACCCACGATGTCTTTTTATTTAATTCACCCTGTTGTGGTGCCTGCTGTGGTGTCTTATCTTCCAATATTACTTCAACCACTGAGCCCTCATCTGATATAACAATACCTATAACCTTTTCTGCTTCCACCTCTATTTGTGTTTGATTATCAACCATCAAAGGCTCATCCTTTGATGTGTAAGTGTCATTAGAGCTTTGTGCTTCTGCCTCCACAGTCTCTGCTTTGGTCTTAATGGAAATATCCTGTAATGTAATTTTCTTCTTTTTATACCAGAGCTTCAGGAATTTCTTCTGCACATTAATATATTGATAGTACCCATAGATTCCATCCAAGGATATCCCAAAACAACATCCATGTTATCCATATCTGAAGTATAAAAGTCACAATGCAACACATACTTATCCATAGAAAACTTCAAATCTTTATAAACTTTAACATCCTCATTATCAAATTGTATGTTTTCAATGTAATTTGCTGGAGCTTACAATTTTTTTGCCAAATTAACATTGATAAAATTATGCTTGCAACTAGGATTTATACATACAATGATCTTCTCCTTCTGAATCAATCCATGAATCTGCAATAACGAGACACCCATAGAAAATAACCTTTACATGTCTCATTCTCCTTTTTTCTAGCCCGAGACCATTTGTCTAAAAGGACTCTTTCAAATTCTGCATCTGAAAGTTTGGACAACTGCTTGTTGTCAGGTGAGAAATACCATTTGTAAGCCTCATCTTTGTGTTCTCGTTGTAGTAAAATTTCTTAGTGAACATTAATATTACGTGATCTTCATTGATGATTTCTCAAGGAAGACTTGGTTATACCCCCTCCAGAACAAATATGAGGTATTCAAGAAGTTTCAATAATTTAAGAATGAAGTGGAAAATCTGACTAACTGAAAAAATATCAACTCTGAGTTCTAATAATGGTGGAGAATATACCTCCAAATAAGTAATAGAGTTTTGCAAGGAAGCAATGATTAATATGGAATTAATTGTTCCTTATAATCCTGAAAAAAAATGGCGTGACTGAAAAGAAATATAGAACAATTGAAGAATGTGTAAGAGACATTATTCATGATCAAGATATCCCTTACTTCCTATGGGGATAAGAATGTATAACATGTTTCTACTTGCAGAAACAAAGTCCTCATAATATTCTCGAGAACATGACTATAGAAGAATAATTTATAGGAAAGAAGCCAAATGTGGATCATATTTGAATATTTGGATGTCCTATTTATATTCATGTACCAAAGGATAAAAGGAATAAGTTCGATCCTACCAGTATGAATGTCATATTTGTTGGGTATAATTCTTCAACAAGATATTAAAAAATCTATATCAAGGAGTATCATTGGATCGAAGTAAGAAGAAATGTCATGTTTGATGAAAGTATAGCTTACATGAAATCAAAGGATGTTCTAGTCAATTATAATGAACAAGAGATACCTATCTTTGAGGATATCTCAAGGGATATTTATGGTAAAGATCTGACATCAACTCATGAAGATGTTGAAGGACCTAATGATTATGTGCAACAAGTAATTGTTCTTGAGACACGAAAGAGGTATGCTTGGTTGAGAACTACTCTACAAGAATAAGAACAAAGGGGTCCCTTAGAGAAAGTAAGAGACAAAAAGGTATTTTGGGTATGCAACATATATGATGAAGTTCAATGAAGCTAAACCTTCCTCCTATGAAAATGCAACTAAACATCAAGAGTGGAGGAATGCAATGCAAGAAAACTACTAGTCAATTATGAAGAATGATATATGGGAAATCATTCCCACGCCAACTAAAAAATTAATAGTCACTTCAAAATGGATATATAAGATAAATCGTGTTGTGATGGGAGCATTGATAAATACAAAGGCCCAGGTTTGTAGCAAGATGATTCTCATAGAAGAAAGGTATTGATTACAAAGAAACCTTTTCTCCTACAGCTAGATATACAACAATTAATTGCTTATTTCTTTGGCTGCTATTATGGGATGGAACATCCATCAAATGGATGTTAAGACAACATTTCTGAATGGGACTATTAATGAAGAGGCTTATATTGAGCACCCTCAAGGATTTGAAATAAATCAATAGGAGACTCATGTCTATAGATTGAAGAAAGATATAAATGGATTGAATAAATAACCTGTATCTTGGTATGTAAGAATGTATGTATAGCTATTGAGACTTAGTTTTACCAAGAGTTATATAGATCCTAACCTATACTTTAGGGTGGTCTAGGGTTAACAAGGCAACATAGTATTGTATGTGGATAAAATACTTGTTATAAGTGTAGATCATTGAATCTAGGAATGCAAGAAGCAATTAACAACCAAGTTTGATATGAAGAACCTTGGGATTATGCATTATTACTTGGGAGTAGAATTTTGGCAGAAGACAGGTGAAATATATATTGGTTAAGGGAAATATGTTATCAAAATTCTTTATAAATTTGAAATGATGGATAGCAAGCTTGTGCTGACTCCTATGATCCCCAATATAAAGAAGTTGATTAGTTTAGATTATAGTAAGGTGGATCCTAGTTAACAAAAACAATTGATTAGGCCCTTGATGTATTTGGTAAACACAAGACCAAACATTTTCTTTGAATTAAATTTTCTCAGTCAAGTTTAGATGGAGCCAAAGAATGCCCATTGGATAATAGATAAGCACATATTTAGATGCCTGAATGGAACCATGCATCACTGCCTTTGGTATAATGGTAATGAAATATAGCTCATGGGATACATTGATTCTGATTTGAGTGGCATTGAGACACATGGAAAATGCACAATAGGTGGATGGTTCAACTTAGTATCTTCCATGGTCTCATGAATAAGAAGAAGGCATGATACAATTGATTTGAGTAGTGCTCAAGATGAGTATGTTGTTGCAAGTGATGTCTGCATGGAAGTTGTTTGGCTCAAAACATTATTATCATACTTATTTGAAGGAACTCTTAGTCCTACACACATACATTACCATAATGAAATTTACATAATATTAATAGAAGTCCTAGCGTTTCATGCTACGGTGAAGAATATAAATAATAAGTACCATTATGTCATAATCTTGGTATGAGATGGGTTCATGGAGATTCATCATATAATTACAGTCAACAGGTATCAAATATTCTGGCTAAAGTACTACCAAACAAGAAGGTTGAGTATTTTAGAGAAAATCTTGGTATGGTAGATATCTCTTCCCTAGTTGAGAGGGAGTGATGTTGGATACTCCTTATCATTATGTTTCATGCACTAGACTAGGACCAATAGTCATAAGTATTGGTGAAGGCGGTAAGGAAAGAATAAATTTTGGAAGATTGGATAAGCATTTGATAAAAAATTCTTATGGATTGTAGAATCCAAGAGATAATTTGTAGATCAATACTCTTTGAGAATGAGGTAGGGCATCTAAGATAAGAGTAGCCAAAGAGGATGGAAATTTTTCGAGGATTCAGCATTAGAAATGCAAGATAAGAATAATCCTAAAAGGACATACCTGATGAACATATGGATGGGGTGTGCTCCTTAAAGGTAGTGTGAAAGCTCATGTAAATCCTCCCAGCATAATGCTCTCGAATGAAGATGAGCCTGTCAAGTTAAGGACTTTAATGACAATGTTGCTTATGATATAGATGATTGAAAGTTGCCTTATCAATCCAAATATTCTTCGGAGAATGCCAAAATTTTGAGATTCCTTGTACTTCATGATGAGATTATGAATACCTCCCTAGTTAAGAGGGAATGTTGGAAATTTTAAATAGGTTTGGTCTTCATAATGACCTTTTGTAAACATCACATTGTATATTTTGAAAAAGAAAGAAAAATAATTCTATTTTTATTCAAAGCATGGGTTTCATTCTCAAGTGTAGGTCAAAAGCATGTTATTTGTGCTTCTAGGTCTTTCTAGGACAAAGAAAAATTTATGTCATGTATTATAGTCCCATTTGGACACATTGTAATGAAAAAAATATATATTTTGAGACAAAAAAACCATTTATTCCTCCAATACCAAGTCAACCCAATGCAGGTAAATATGGCCTAAGGGAGGTCCATTCAACCCCTCAAGAAGGCTATAAATAAGAGGGAATTCAACTCATTTGGAACATACACTCAAGCATGTTTGATCTGCAATAGCAAAGAATAAGGAAGAGTGAAGAGTGAAGACAACAAGGAGAAAGAAGAAGAAGTTAAAGAAGAAAGGTATCTTGGGTAACTATATTTTATTTCCACACGAGTGAGGCCTCCTAAGGTTTAGATAAAAATTACAATGCTAAAATTGTAGGAAAAAATTACAGTGCGAAGTTGCAATACAAGGTTGCAGGGACAAAATTCTTGATTGTAGTTGGGTTGACTCTTGCAGATATTAGAAGAACTGGTTCATTGGAAATAGATCTTGTTACTAGTCTTACTTAGTGCTTGGGAGAATCTTATGCTTTGGTATTTTGTTCTTGGAAGTCCCATTCTAATAATTTTCTATAAGAAGACAAGCTTTCTTTCTAGGTTTTCCCCTTAGATGGATTTTCCCCTGGCTTGGAGCCTATACCTTTTATATTTTGTCTCTTTGTGATCTTAATTTTTTTGGAAATTTCTTGATGAAAGGGAACTAAACGAAGTAATAAAATGCCAATTAACATCCAAAGTAATTATCAAGTTATGGAAAATCATCTATAATTTACATGTATCTTGATTTTCCAACATTACTAACTTAATTGGTTAGTAAATTTATATTCACCATGGTTGAAAAAAGTAACCATAATTCTCGTAGAATGTTGGATGTTTCTACTGAAGAGGAGGTTCCACCAACACGTAAACATATGATAACTTCCACATTATAAGACTCAAACCATACCGAAGTCCCAGGAGGGGTGGAAAACATTAATCCTAACGATATTGATTCTGTCACAATTGTGTTATTCAATGAAAGTTCCTTACCATATTTTAATCCACCTTTGACTAACCCACTTGTTCGAGTTTTACTGTAGTTGAGATGTGATAGTAGTGAACCTTATTATGTACAAGTCCCTTTCATGACCAGTGAAAATATTTCTTCTTCAATGGAGGGGGAAATCCTCACTTTACCTTCGTAAGTAGCAATCTTTGCTTCCATGTACTCATCATCGCCACCACTCATTGTAGGAGGGTCTATACCTCCTTCTACATGTCTTAATATTGCTTGGGGCATTCCACCAATCACATATGTGACCTCATCAAGTTTTCCATATTTATTTGTGCTATTTCCTTTTCCTAACTTTGCATTTGGAGAAAGGACAATCTTTAGTCAAGCTATGGGAGCTCAGATATTTACTCCTAGTTCATTTCAACCTATGATTCCTAACTTGGGTATGAGTATCTTCATGTTAGGAAACATGATGGGAGTATCATCCATTTCTTCTATCCACGTTGGGGGAAAGTTTGTTTATTGAAGTACATCTCAAATTGAGTCATGTTCTATGTTTGGAGGGATGCCTTTCTCTAAGCTTCCCTTTTATCTAAGGGGGCCTATATACTTGGGGGCACCATCCCCATTCGAACTTCTATTCCTATGACTTCTCATTCTTATGCTAGTGCTTCTACACAAGGAGGTACATTCCCTAATGTCGGGTATAAACATATGGGAATTGAAGCCTATGGGTGTCCTTTGTTCTCTAGGGGCACTTTTCCTGGGGGACATAATCCTTATACCTCAACCACAAGACCAGGATATAAATTTTTTGGGATGAACTATAACCTTGGTTCCAATTAGTGAGCCTTGGTATTTCACCAAGAGTGTTGAAACTCCCAAGGGCTCCTCAACTCAATTTGTCAACCCAAGATTCATACAAACTTAGATGTGACAGTGAAATATGCATAGTATTTTGGATTCTACTCATTCCACCCTAAACTAAGACATTAGATTAGGTTGTTTAGACACCATTCCTCCTACTTGTATACAATGAAAACTTAATGATGAAAGTAAAATTGAAAATTGAACCTTACTAGGAAAGTAAAACTGCCATTTGTTCAATTGGTAGGTGCTAACTATCATTTTATGATGGAGAAAGAAAACTAATTTACTTGCAAAAGGAAAGCTACTCTACCTTGCATCATTAATAAACTTTAGTAGAATAATTTCATGTATCATCTATCTAGATCACACTTTCTTTGGAAATAAGAAATCTAACTTGTATCTTGTATGTAATTAAAAGACTAATTCTACTGAGTTTTTGTAGTGAGGAAAATGAATGGTTGGAGTGCTTTAGGGGCTTCTCTTGATCATCAAATCATAGCTTGGGGTCATTATTCATCATAATTTAGGTAAGGTTGAAGTAGAGAGCAAGCGATGTTAAGGGAAATGGTGCTATCAGCATGCTACAAGAGGTTGCTACACGAGGTTGCTATAGGAGGTCCTGTAATGCTACATGAGGACTTGTAATGCTACAGGAGGGGTTTTGAGAGTGTTTTTAGGGTGGGGATTAAGTTGTGAAGGCATGAATAGGTGTATTGAGGTTAGGAAGAGTGAAAGAATATTGGGGAAGCCTCCTAGCCAAACCAAGGGCCTCTCACAGGTCTGTCTTAGATTAGGATGAATGCCCATAATGTTCTAAGTTTACTAGATAGAATGACTATAGAAATGGAGTTTTGGAGATAGGATTGAGAGATGGAGAATTCCAAGATGGAGGTGAAATAGGTTCCCTTCCATTCATATTAACACAACCTTGCAATTAGCCACATATATACATTCATTGATCATTAACACAGTGATAAAAACTATGATGGGAAAGATGAGTTGAATTTAAATAACATATATTTTATGCTCTAACACTACTTAGATCACTGAACTAAATTCTAAGCTACAAAAATAAAATATGAAGAAGGGAAAGTAGCATCCATCTATTCCAAGAAATCATAAACACAATACTTTTTTGAATGAGATTGTGAATCATTGCAACCATTCTACCATAAGAAAGGTGATAAATAAGATTCTAATCATAGGTTTTTATATCTTAACCTCTACTAAAATCAGAAGCTATGAAATGCTTGGAACCAAGAACAAAAAACAAGCACACAAGAGGGAACTAATCCTCTGGCACATTTTCCCTATGAAATTAACTCAGATGCATCTTAATAACCAGCTTCCCATTATCATAAATTAAAAGTCTCGTACATCACATAAAAGTTAAAAAAATGACAATGTGAAGATCTAATCTCAATAACTACACCTACTTGAATCAAAACTTCTAATCCTAATGAGATTTTGATCTTTTTTATATATACAAACGGGTAGCTGATAGCAACTCCCTTGAAAATAACAGTGATTGCCTCCTTGATCTCAAAAATAGTGGATCTTGTCCTTCTTGAGCTTCACATGCACTTGGAGTGACTTGGCTGCCAATGATTTCAAACTGATGAGAGAGGATGTTGTGATCCCAAACCTATTTATGGAGTTAAGGAGGTGGACAAACCCCCTAGATTTTCTCTTGGTTTCCTCTATTGAGCTCCTACATAGTAAATACCTAAACAATGCTTCATTTTCCTGCAATTAGAGCACATTATGCCACATACTATGATAAACACATTTTACTCTTCTTACTAAGCATAATGTAACAAAAAAGGTGAATAAATGTGAAGAAAGGATAGTTTTAAGGTTGGAGGATGGCATAATGATCTTCAAAATATACCTATTGATTGGACTTATCATCACCCCCCTACTGAAGGTGTTTCTCATCCTTTGAGAAACTCAGTCATCCACATGAAGCTCTTTCATGGCCCTGGTGGCCTCTTTGACATCCCAAGGCACCTCAGATGGTGTTCCTTCTTGTGGGTAAATCCATGCATTTATCTCTATCTTAGTCCATTCCTTTTGCTCTTCCATTTGGTTCCTTCCTTCCTGTAAGCCTAGCAACAAGGGTCGATTGAGTTTTAGTCCTATCCAATTAATATTCATCCTTTGCATGACTCTCTCATATAATGGTGTTTTCTCCAAGGCATTTCTTAGCCTTTCTAGAGAGTGGTATTCTCTGACTTGTAGACTATGGGGTGAGGCATGCCATCTACTCTAAAAAACTTGTAGACTTTATGTTCCAATTAGTATAATGGTATATTCAAAGTGTAGAATGGTTTTCTCCCAGTTTGCAATGTATTTGGGTGCTAAAGTAGAATCGTAGGAGATGAGATTATGATTGTTAATGAAAACTTTAAGGCTCATTAGCTCTGCTATGATGTACAAGGGTTCCTTATCCTTTTTTTTCACTACCTTTTTCTCCTCCTTGGCCCTTGTCTCTTCAAGATCCAACCAAGATGCTAAATCCATGAGGTACATGTATCCCAATATAGAGTTGGGATACTAGAAATTCAGATATGTAAACTAACTTTGCCTTGTTCTCCATACTAGTTTGTTTACAAAACTCAACAAAATACCTTTAGTATTGAAAAGGAAGAGAATCATATTGTGATAGAGTATTTATTTGGCAATGCAACCATTATTCTTTGAAAAAGAGAGCATAAGATTTTGAAGGCTTCCTGCATTTTGTAGAGCTTCTATAGAGAGACTTGCCATGGTGGCAAGTTGTGTTTTGTCAAGACAAGAGGTAACTCCTCAAATCAATTGTCTTTATTCATTTAGATTGTTCATAGTTATATATATGAGGGAGTGACTCTTGGGTTTTACCTCCCAATGAATCTTCCTTTTCCATTATTTATTATTTCCATTATTTACAAATGGTCACCCAATCCCCATGATTAGGTGTCAAAATCCCCCCCCTTAATTTGAAGGGATGTTGGTGGGTCCAAGCATCGTTTTGAACCTTTCAAGTTTTTCTCTTCCAAGTGCTTTGGTGAGTATATTTGCAGTCTTCTCATTAGTGGAACAATGACATAGATGGATTGTCTTGGCTCAACATGATGTCAAATCATATGGTATTTTGTATTGATGTGCTTCGTTCGATCATGGAACTTTGGATTCTTAGACAACTTTATTGCAGAGGTGTTTTCAATCATGAGTGGAGTTGAATGTACTTGTTTTACCTATAAATCTTCCAAAATTTTCCCGAGCCACACAATTTCTTTTCTTGCCTCAGCTGCTACCACATATTTAGCCTCTGTTGCGGAATCTGCTAGAACTGATTATTTGCGTGATCTCCAGGATACAACTCCTGAACCAAAACTCATAGCATAACTAGAAGTGGATACCCCAATTTCTTTGTCTCCATCAAAGTTTGAATCAGAGTATCCACTCAAGCTGAAGTCACCCGGGTATGTATATTTGAGTCCAAAGTCTTGAGTTCCCTTCAAGTACTTTATAACTCATTTTGTTTCAGACCAATGTCACTCATAAGGCTTTTGCATAAACCTAGAGAGGATTCCTACAACAAATGACATGTATGGTTTGGTAGTAGTCAGGTAGTTAAGACTTTCTACAAGTTGTCTATACTTTGATGCATCCTCAAATTCTTTTCCTTTATTGGATGTGAGCCTTATGTTTTGTTCCATTGGAGTAGTTAAAGGATTGCACTCAACCATGCCAAACCAGTTCAATGGATCTCCAATGTAATTCTATTGAGAAAGGAATATAAAACTTGGATGTTGAGTTACTTCAATACCAAGATAGTAATGAACATATCTTAGAACAGTCATTTCAAAACCTTTCCTCAATTCCTTCTTTGTGGATGCAATGTATCTCTCATTGTTCCCTATCATCAAAAGACCATCTACATATACCACAAGATATGCAATTGTTTTGCCAGCTTTATTGACAAATAAAGTTACATCGCCAGGATAATAATGTTTGAATTCAAAAGATGCTCAGTTAATTTTTCATACTAGGCTTGCGGTGCTTGCTTGAGGCCATACAAGGATTTCACAAGTTTTCATACTTTATGTTCATGTCCCTTCATAGAAAATATTTTAGGCTGGGACATAAAAGCATTCTCTTTCAGGTATCCATTCAAGAAAGCAGTTTTTACATCCATTTGATGGACTTTCCCATTGTTTTGATCTGTAGGGAAAATAGTGTCCCGATGGTAGCCCATTTTGCCATGGGGGAAAGTCTCATCATAATAGACCCCTTCCTTTTGTGCAAAACCTTTTGCCACAAGCCTGGCTTTTTGCTTGTCAAGTGGGCCATTTGGGCCATCAACTTTCTACTTGTTCTTGTAGGCCCACATGCATCCAATTGGTTTGGTTCCCAATGGAGGATCAACGAGCTTCCGAGTGCCATTCTTTATCAAGGCATCATACCCTTTTTCATCGCTTCTTTCCATTCATCATGATAAGTGGCTTCTTTGAAGGAAGTTGGTTCAAAATATGTATACAAATTTAGTTCACAATCATAAGAAACATCCATATCAACAGGTGAGTTAGAAGCATCTACATCACCTCCATTTTCCTGGTTTAATTTCTTGTTCTTGTCTTTCCAACTTCATCAGGATGAACACTTTCAAGTGTCTTTATCATTTACTTTGGTGGACCTTTTAGAGATTGTCCGAGCTACTCAGTTGATTGAGTTGGGACTGAATCAATAGTGAGTCTCCCAATTTTGTCAATCACATCACTCAAAGTATCATCAATAGTTTGAGTTTCATGTGGGGGAGTTCTTCTGATACATATTAAGTTTGATTCAATTACAAGAAATATTGGAGTTTGTATTTGAGGATATTAATTATTTTAGGAGACTTCTCAATTATAAGGAAGGAATTAGAACAATAAATTAAACTAGTAATATTTTTAAACTAATGTGAATTCATAAAAATATGAGTAAAATATCATATATCACATTCCTTAATGGTTAATCATATGCATCATTTTAGTGATTAATGTTTGTATCGAACCCTATCTCATATTAATTTCATAGGAATGTTTTGAGGATGGTTCTCAACCCTTTTCACATTGGATACCTTCTCTTGGATTTGGCTAAAATGTTTAGTAAACATTTGTGGAAAATTTGAAGTAGTTATTGTAGGGCGACAAGAATGGAAAGCAATTGAAACAATGGATTGATTATGTTAGGGCTATAAATAAGATATTATTGCAGAAATTGTCTCAGATGTTGTTCATTTACTGATTTCGAGGTAATATGATCTTGTTCATGTGGGTGAGGTTCAAGAATATTTTCTAAAACATTGATACAAAAGAAATAGAACATTTACACTTGAGGATCACATCTTTAATGCTTATTTCTCATTATTTCTACTACTATATATTAGCTAAGGGAAGGAAGGTATGTGTATGGTTGATTAAAGCTTATGCTTGTTGATTTCTCCACGACACTTAGGAATATGGTTTGGGTCTAAAATCACAAACACAAACACACTCAAATGTAATAGAAATCTAACCAATCGACATGTAACATGCAGAGTACAACAAAATCAAGTCAATAGACTTCTTATACATATAAAAAACCTATTGCAATAGAAAAATTAATCATAAAGCATCACATGCATAAATGATGCATGAGAAAATAGTTGTAAATCTTTTTCCTAAATTCATAATCAGCCCACAACTATGAATTAGAGTATCTTATTTTCAAATTCAAAATCAATGAGAGATTTATTATCATTTGAAATCTTAGGAAAATGAAGAAAATATAATATTCTAAAATATTGGATGGTAAATTTTATTTTAATATATAGTTTTATAGGGAAAGTGTGATTTTACCTATATAGTTTCATATCTAAATTTAATAAAAGATATAATTTATAGGATGAAAATGTGAGTCAATATTATATGGCTTGTATTAATAAAATAAAAGCACCAATTAATAGAAGTGTTGGCAAATGAACATTTAAGAAAATGTTATGATGGATACTTTTCAAACATTTTTGTGGGAAAATTTAAAATTTCAAGTGGCACTCTAACACTTTGGTGTTCAACCATTTTGGGAAACTTTTGCGCAAATAGATAATTCGTGCATTGAAAAGCAGTAGCTGGTGCACACAGTTAGGCAGAAATTAACTCCAATGTGGTCAGGGAGTATCATGTAGCATTAAAAGGTGAGGCGCTTCTGGCAACAACCCTTCTGGATGGCCAAGACAAGTTTACAAGCTTTGCAGTTACTACCATTTTTTTTGTCAAGCCTGATCTTCCATAGGTTTTCCCTAAAACAGGTATTTTTTTTTGGATTTTAGTTTGTTTTCTTAAAAAATATCTCTTTGAATAAATCATTATCATCTCCAGCAGGTGAATGATGAAAAAATCTATTTGGTCTCTCTTTCATTACACTTTTTCCCTACAGAAAAGATAGGTTCATAGGTTGTAGAAACTGCAAGGCACTTCAATCGACAAATTTTCATATATGTTAGCTTTAGCTTTTGCATCCTCTCTAGTTCTAGTACCAAATCCAGTTTTAGACCTATCAGCTACTGTTTCACCCTGCCAATTATTCCACACCTTGCAGCATCGCAGCTCTTAATTCAATGCCAAATTTGATAGCTTTTACAACACGGTTTCTCCTCTAACTGACTCTACTGAAATTTTGTCTGTAGCTTTAGCCTTTCAAGGGATATTTACGTGGTGTGTAGTTGCTAGAGAAAAAAATTTAATGTACAGTTGTTGAGGCTCAGCTGTAACTCTGAGAAAATGGAATATTTTTTATGGAGTATATAGGCTCTTCTCAATCGATGCCCTCGCATTTCAAGACCTTGAGAGTGGTATACCTATTTTATCAATAGGGCATAGATTTTTGTATAGTTCTTTATTTTCCTAATCATATGATGAAAACCAGAGTACAAGAATATTGGTTTCAATGCTTCGCAACTATATAGTTTTTGAGGCTCAGTTGTGACTTGGGGAACTAGGAATATTTTCAGAAGAGTATATATATTCTTTTCAATCCATGTCCTTGCCTTGTAGGACCTTGAGAGGGATATATAGGTTCTTCTCAATGGAAAAAAAAAATTGTTTGTATGGTTTTTTATGATCTTTCCATATATTGACATATTTTTGTAATATGTGAAAAGTTGCAACCTCATTAAATGACACTTACATAGATAGAATACACTAGTGCTACCTCTAGAGAGATAAAATCAGTTGCAAGTTCATCTGATTCCTCAGTCCTCAAGATACTGGCACATTGTATACACACAATCGAAGGGAATATCCTTCAATTTGACAAGTGAAATAGCTAGTAAGCTTAAGCAATCAATATCAATATGAGTCCATATGTGCTACATTATTAGATTGACTTGGTAAACTGATATCCTATTACATGTTCATATTGTTATGACTACCTTTAGATTCTTTATTTTTGATTGTATAGAATTTAAAAACATCAATCAATTTAATTGTAAGAATTACTAAGCATATGGTGATAATATGGGGCATTTTATTTGATCAGATTCCATCTTAGATATTTCCTCTGCTTTTGGGCATATGGAAAGTTAAGTGCATTTTAAGGGAATTTGATTGCTTGTTTCTTTGTGTTAAGATATCTACAAATTTCCTTGCTGAAACTCTTACATCAATGTAAGAGAAGTCCTTATAATCAAATGGGTATTTATCTGAGGAGTTTATTCTTACACATTCTCACACTTTAAAGGCTTTCATACGTGCCAGCAATCATAGACAAGTACCCAGACTTAGAAGAAAACTCAAAGTTTATGTTGAGCTACATAACCCAATTCCAATTCAAGAGGTACATAACTCAATCAATAATAGCACTCAAAGGGTTATTGTTAGTTTTAGATATGTTCTATGCTTAGACCAAATTCACTTCAATTTTCCATATTAGCTCAATATCAATTCCAAATTATCAATCACATTTAACATGATAGTGAAATGCAAATAGAACATAAACATAAATCGCAACAAACAAGCCAAGAGAAGAGGAAACTAGATGTGGTGTTAGCCAGGGAAAGACCCTAATATGGGGAAACCCTTGATCAAATATTCTTATAATCTTCAATAGTTTAGCAGAGAGATAGTACAAATATACAAAACTGATATTTATGACAATGGTAGAAAACCCTTTAACAGAGAAGTCAATGTTGGTCAAACTAGATAGAACCTTCTTCTGAAGTTCATCCATATGGAATCAATAGGATGCTCATCAAACTAAACAAAACATGGTCAACCCTTGACCCAATATAGCTCCCAAAAACACTAAAAGCTTCTTGTTGCACTAGTTGTCACTGCTTTATGAGATATGGTGTCAACATTCAATCCTCTTCCTTCACACGTTTACGAATGCAGGACTTTGAGGTGCAGCTCCACCATTGTCACACTTTTAAGTCAATAACCATGTTGCTAGTTATGGCTTGTGGCCTAGCCCAACAGCAAGTATGGACTCTGATCTTCAGTTAGCAAATAATATCAATGGAGTAGTATAATACCTAGAAGGACTTGACTTAATATGATTGTGTTGATCTAAACTTTAGTATACGATAGATTTCATTAATATAATATGATTATAGGTTACCAACCTTATAAATAGTCCTCAAGAATAGTTTCAAACACAACGTTGTCATTATCATGTTTCCACTGAAATACTATGCTGATCCTTCAAGTCTCAATATGCTGTTAGGGCTTCTTCCCATTAGTGGATTGGGGTCTCTCATTGTTGTAGCTTAGGACCTCATCATAACTATGAAGCCTTCCTTTATAGTGGTTTATAGTTCCTCTAGCCAACATAGTAGAGCCCTCCTTAACTGCTAGTTAGAAGCTCTTTTGACAGCGTATAGATCCTCCTCATAAGACAATTGTAGAGACTTCTCGCTTCAACAGAGTTGGGGTTCAAGGCTATGGCTAGAATGTTCTAGGCCTCCTTACTTGAACAACACTAAAAAAACATCCTTTAGGAGTGTGTGTTGAGTCTCTTTCTTATTCTGGATTAGGGGTTCATTTAGGCTCCCTTTGACTACGTCTTAGCTGTGAATAGAAGACTGTGGCTAGGAATCTTTTGGAGCCTCCTTTGACAGCTTATGGAAGCCTCCTTGCTGTGATGAAGAGCCTTCTTTGGGAAAATGAAGGTGTTGGCATCATGATACATGTATTTTCCTTGGTGGTAACTCACTCAGATGAAAGATCACACTACAACAGGTTAACAACAAAGAACTACAGATCAGTCTAGACAGAATGAAGAAAGAGAGGTATACATAGGTTCACCTTGACCAAGTTGTGTATACATGCAGGTTCATTGATGACAAGTAGCATATACATACACACACACTTTCACAGAAGGAAAAGAATGTATACCTTGGAAAACTAAGTTTTGGGGCTGAAGTATTTGGTCCATGGTATTTTGATCCATGGTATTGGTCCAAGGGATCTGGTCTGAGGTATTGACCCTAGGTATTTGGTCCAAGGTATTGCTCCTAAGTGGTTATGGTCCATGGTATTGAGAAAGGCATAAAACTATAAAAGGAGAATAAGATCAATACGCCAAGGTGTGCAAGTATCGAATATCTGATGAAGTGTGAGATCTAGTATGTAGGTTATTATCTTATGGTGTTGTGCTTGATCTGAACCAAGTATGAACCTTAGCGGTTGATGGAGGATAAGATCTAATGATGGATCAAGATATTAAGGCTTCAAATAAGTTATCTTGATATGGTTTGATCATGTTTATTCCAGATCTAAATGCTAACGCATGTATTTTTCTGTAAATATGGTGATCTGGGTATAACTGAAGTCTGGAATAGCTACAGAATTATGAATTAATATTTGTAGATGTATATGTTGGTTGGATTTGAGAAAAGCATGTATACACGTATGATTGACACATGGAAGTAGCATATACCTTATAAAATATGCTTCAGTTGTTTATGTTTGCTGTTGTAGAGCTCTGGGTTTTGGTTACTGTATTCTGGTGATGGTATTCTGAATGATGAGGTTGATGGGATGTCAAATTGATTGACTGATTCGATTTTGGTTAGTTCAGAAAGTGATTGGTTGATGCAAATGTATTTGATGATTGAATTATAGTTGTGATGTTTTTGATGGATCTAGTATGAAATTTTATGAAACAAGGTCCTTAGAGGAAGAGAGAAGGTCGTAGCCTTTTGTAGGTCATAGCGTACATACTAGTAAACATATCGGCTAGTACAAGAGTCAAGGGGTTGTAGCTCCCTCCCAAGAGAAATTGGAGAATGAGAGAAGGTTGTAACTTTCTGCAGGTAGAAGCCTACATACTGGTATAAGTGTGCACCAATACAAAATTGTAAACAAATTTTCTTATTATTAAAAGAAGACAAAGAAGACAACAATAGGTGGTTTTAACCCACATTGGGTTTCCACCTTATATCTTGTTGTTCATGTGTGTTGCTTATGTGTGATGCTTTATTATGCTTTTACTGCACTCTCTAAAATCTCTGATATACTGGTTAAAGTTCAATGCATGATAAATTGGGTAAATCAAAAGTTCTTTGCATATACACTGGTTTCCTTAAGTACAATTGCGTATACATGCTAGTTCACTTAGTTGAAGTAGTGTATACAAATCTGTTTGGAAAATTAAATTATTGATCTGATAATACTGAACCACCCCCTCTCTTAGTATTATTTCCAACAACTAGTATCAGAGCAACTCCTTCAGAAGAAGCTTGATTGCTTGAAGGGAGATCCATCATCATGAGTAATAAAGAAAGCATGGGATCCATCAGACCACCTATCTTTGCTGGGAGCAACTTTCTTTATTGAAATATAAGAACCATAACCTATCTATGATCACTTGGAATAAATGTTTGGGAAATCATGGAAGGAGGATATACATTTCGATCAACAATTCCTATAGTTACGGTAGGTAAAAAGTAATATGAAGCCAATGCCAAGGTTGTTAATACATTATTGGGAAGTCTATCACAATCAGATTTGTCAAAGTTATGTAGCTCAAATCAGCCAAAGAAATACGGGACAAATCATTCTAAGCTATGAAGGAGACTCTCAGGTAAAATGTGCTAAACTACAAAATCTCAAAATTCAATATGAAACTCTTAAGATGCACAATGATGAAAGTATATCTAGTTACCTCTTATGTATAGATGAGGTTGTTAATTGCATGAAGAATCTGGGTGAAGAGATAAAGGAAGTTACCTTAGTTGTGAAAGTTTTAAGATCCTTGTCTACTAAATTTGAATCAAAAGTATCTGCCATAGAAGAAAAATAGGATCTATAGACTATCACTATGACATAACTTCACAGAATCTTAACTAGCTTCGAGATGAGAAAAGGAGGCCAATCAGATATGAGAGAAGCGACATTTAATGCTTCAGCAAAAGGAGAGGAAGAACTCAATGAATTAAGACATTTTTCAGAAGAAGAAGATGAAGTAAACTTTGTCAAGAAGCTTCAACAGGGTTTCGGAATATTTAGAGGTAAACTACCTTTGAAATGTTTTGCCTGTGGTAGAGTCGATCATTATGTTGCCAAATGTCCTCATAAAGATAAATATGATAAAGGGAAGTAGTATGCAAATTGGAATAGAAAACAAATTGTAAGTAAAAGGAGTTACTACACTTGTCAAGATAGCGATGGTTTATCAAATAGTGATGAAGATGAAAATAGTAATGACTATAGACTTCTAATGGCTTATGAAGATTATAATTTTTGGGATGCTTTAGAAGAAGATGAACTTCATCAAAAAATATCTAAACTCAAAATCTATTTAGAAGAAAAGAATATGATTATACATACATTGACTTACTAACTTGCTGCAAGAGAAAAACACAATGAAAAACTAGAATGTGAAATTGTGGGTCTAAGAAAGGATCTTGAGAAAACAAAAGCTCTCAATCTTAGATTTGCTAACAGATCAGAAACCTTAAATGAAATTATCGAAGTGTAGTGTTCTCCTCTGATAAAGACAGGTCTTGGATATATTGAAGAAGCATCTCAATCACAAAAGCCGTCAACCTCCACTAAAATCTATCTTGATGCAGCAAAGAACAATGATCAATATCACAATCATCAGCAAAGGCATAAAATAGATCACCAGGTAAATCAAGCTCAATTTGCTTCAAGTATGAACAGAAGCCACAACCAACCTCAGGTAAATCATACTCAATTTCCTTCAAATATGAGTATCGATAGAAACTATAATCACTAGGTCAATAGATTCGTTAATCGCAGGAACTTCTTTAAGGTTCAATGTTTCTCATGTCATAATTTTGGACATAATGCTACTCAATGTGTTGCTTACAAAAACCATCATGACTAGAGAAGCATGAAATTAAAGGAATGTGTCAGGGATTAAGAAAAGTTCCTATAATAACTTTTCTCTTCTTGAAAATGAAATAGAATGCTCAATCTGTAACAACTTTGGCCACGAAGAATCTGAATGCAGGAGTAAATTTTAGCAAATTTGTCAAAAGGAGCAAACTCCAATAAATCCCAAAATATGGAGAAAGAAATAACCTTGAACAGAAATATGCAGTAGAGCCTTGTATGCATAAGGACAAGAAAATCAGTGGTACATCGAGAGTGGATGCTTAAAACACATGATAGGTGTTATAACTCCAAATATCACTCTTTGTATTTGTGATGCTTGGTTTATGGCCTAGGGCAACCCCTCCTTCCAGCTTGGTCCAAATATTTTAAAAATAGTGTTTTACTCCCTGTATGTTACTTTTCCCTGTGTTAGAAGCATGTACACGCGAGTTAGTCAATACCCAACCCACGTATATGTGTTAAAACACTTAAAAAAAATAAATTTCCTTAATTATGGGTGGAGCTCACAAGTTTTACCTATTGATTACCTATTAGTGCCTGTGGCCCAATTGTTCCCAACTATTTCCCAACTAAAAAACTAATTTGGGAGAAGTATAGAAAGACTTCAATGGGAAGGCCTTAAGGAGGAGAGAAATGATATAATTACTATGCTCAGATTATCCCGTGATCAAGTCTGAAGTATCCCTCTGATTTAAGCACTTCCCCAAGTTTAGGAAAACCTTGTTTCCTTGAGTGCTGATATTTTTTAACTTGTTGGAGATATCATAGTATTGGTTATGGAAGGAGGTTGTTGAAGACTGGATTGGACTGACCTGAAGGATGGTTCCAGTTAGAGCGAGAAGAGGAAGACAAGAGTGAACTCTTTCCATGTTTTATTATAGTTTTCTAAAATAAAAAAAAATTGTCTTGTTCCTGATATCGACTTTGTTTATGCATGAGATGTTATTGTTATGGTTTATATATGAATGACTATTTCAATGCATAACTAACCATCAACTTATATGATACAAAGTTGATTTCACTAAAATGATTTATCTATATGCTGATATGTGTATTCAAATTGGTTGATTTGCAAGTTTGAAGATCATTAGGAGTTGCAGAGGTTTTGAACCCTGGGCGGAATTACCCAAACAAAGGACATCCGGGTATGTTCATCCTTGCATAGTTAGTTTGTTTAAGCATGTTGCCTGAGTTGAATGCTTATTTCTTGTTGTAGATTACTCCTGCTCTGATAGGGTTCTAACCTAAATCCCTAGGGGACTTAATCCCTCAATAATAGGTGACAAAGAAAAACTTCACTGATATAATGCCTTAGAAAAGGAAAAGAATGTCTCATTTGGAAATAAGACTCCTGCTGTCACAAAAGGCAAAGGCTTTGTTCTATTGAAAGAAAAGGTTAAAGTTGGGAAAGTTATGTATGTAGATGGTCTAAATCATAACCTGTTGAGTGTCAATCAAATGTATGATCAAGGAAATGAAGTGGTGTTTCGATCAAATGAATGTGTTGTTCATGAGCTTGATACAAGAGAAACCATGATTAAAGGTACAAGAACTCCAAACAAATTATAGCTACTTAAGGGAGGAAAACAGTGCTATCTGTTACACAGTAAAATGTCACTGCCATCATGTCAGTCTCCCTACTGTACCATAAACCACATTCACCCATACTCATGCTCCTCAAAATGGCTAAAAAACCCTCTTTGCCTAAGTTAAATGGATCATCGCGTCTGTTAATCAAATAACCGCGCTGACAGGCGGAGGCTAGTGTTGTTTTTGCACTACCAGCATGGAAGAACACGTCTTTTCCGCGCTGGTCCCAACTGTACGAAAAAGCACCCCCCTGGAGTTTCCTTTTCAGCAGTCTTTTCAAACTCTCTAAACATGAAAAGACGCCGAGTTTTTCCTTTGTCAGGCTCGTTAAAACTAAATGACATCGGGCTCCGTCACAATGACGCTTTCCAAGCATATGCTATCCCCATCAAGCTTGTCATCCAAAAATAATCGGGGTACTCGCCAGAAATGGTGGGGGAAAATAAAGGAACCATAATTGTCGTCATCGGCAGTATGTC